>JBAJNP010000483.1:0-93570 GCA_036877545.1 Yasuhikotakia modesta
AGACCCATGTATTTTACCAGTTTGGTAAATGTTTAAAACAAATAATAATTTCTGTAAGTCTTTCTCACTTTCTCTGTTTGTCTGTTGGGTTGAGAGGTTGAGATCGTTTCTGTGTGTGGGTTTAGCCTCACCTGTTAACAGAAGACGTTTCTCAGTTCTCCTCTGGGGAATATGTGTGTCAATGATGTACGTCTGTGTATAGAATGATGATTTTAATTTTATATTAATACGCTTGGTTACTCCCTATAAAATCATCACATTGTTTAGCAATTACAAACAAACCCAGTTAAGCTAATGAACTGTATTACTTGATAGTTTTTTCTGCATTTTTATTAAATGTAAGTATACAATAAACAACAGTAATATTTTTAATTAAAGTACATTTGCCACTGTTTTATTAAAGCAATAAACCACTTGATATTTTATTTTACAGCGGTTATGGGAGCTTTAGGCACTTTGAAAATCACAGTTACTCAGTTTCTGTCAGATCATTCTGCGCAGTATATTTGTAGCTGAGCAGCAAACGTTTCTGATTTGAATCCTGATCTTCTGTGTGTGGAGCGTCTCAGACAATAAATTACTCTGGGTCGGTTTTTATGGTTTTATGGTGACAGACAGTAATATCAACCATACGCCACTCTAGACAAAAGAAAGGGATGAGATCTCATGGTCGGTCTCTCTCATCCGCTAACGACCAGAACGTTGTTCTGCAATCCCTCCATCTCTCTTTCTTTTCTCATTCCTTGTTTCACTTTCTTCTCTAACCTTTTCAATTCTTCGTCCTCTACTGAACCCCCCCACACACACACACCCCACCCAGCATGCACTGTAGACCAGATGCCAGTGTTGGGCCAGGAGTCTCCCGAGGCTTCCAGTAACATATTGGTTTATAATTAATGAAATTAGCACTGTTATGTGTGTTGTGAAGATCCCAGCTCTGGAATTAGACACTCTGAGAAAGAGAGAGAGAGAGAAAAGACAGGGAGGAAAGTGGGAGAGAAAATATGGCAAGGATAAAGGAGGCTGGTAGAGAATGCGGAATACCAAAATGAACAGAATGCCGCTAATGAGGAAAAGGAATAGAGGAAAACTGGAGCTGACAGGACAAATGAGCTTCCATCATAGCAGGAAGGACAAAATCGAGGAAACAGACCAGGAGAAACAGTCGGCTCAAAACCATGTTGAGCAGAGGAGAAATGTTTTAAACTAAACTCAACTGTGCATTAAACAGAGACCAGTACTCATCAGTTCATGTTACAATAATGCTCACAAACCCAACAGAGGTCTGATAATGTTTTCTCATGGCTTTTTCTTGTGTTGTGTGCTGCAAAACGGTTGTTTTTATTGTGCATTTTTGGCAACCATGAATATTGGAATGGCTTAAATATGTTAATGAGCTTAAAAGGTCTCTAAACCTGATGTAGTTTTTGGAAGTATTGTTAAGTATCTGTGCGAGTATTTTGTTTAGTTTCTGTTGCATATTGACAGTAAACATTATAGAAAACATACAGGTATGTTCTTGAGAGTTAAGTGGATATAATTCATGCTGTTTTTGTTATGGGTATAATCTTTTTTTATATCACAAAATTGTATGTTACTGTATTTTAAAGCAGGTCAGAATTTTATTAATTGTCTGCTTAGTTTTTATGTTAGTTTATTGGTTTTATTTTTGATAAGGATCTCCTCAGAAAAATGAGAGAACTCCACATGTAAGATTAGGAGAAAAATATGAGCGCCAACAAAATGAATCACAAGTCTCTATTTAATCTTCATTTAATCTCATTACTGTCTCGAAAAGAACAGCTGAGATATTAAAGAGATGGTGTTTGTCAATTTTCTATGGAAGGTCTTTACTAATGCCAATCATTTAAAACAATTCAATTGTTTTTTTAATCCATTAAGTACAGACTGTGTCTCTCAGATAATCTATTAGCCCTGGTTTGGGCGGACTGTTTGTTCTGGAGGGATTGTGGTAATGACAGGGAACGCCACGCTCCACACTGAATGAGACTCGGCCGCGTCCGTAGACACGTCGGCCCAGAGGCGGATCTCCCACAGTCAACCTCAACTGGTCCTTAGGGTCACTTTAGCCGGAGAGCGTGATTCCTGTTCCGCCCTGTGCTGATCTCCATTCACACATACACACACGGGGCATTGTTCTAGTTTAGAGGGACAGAAATGGATAGTTTATGTGGAAACTGTAATTTGTGTATTCATAGAAAGGAATACGGGACCAACTGCATCAGAAAACACACACCACATGCATTGTTGTGCTCACACACACACACAGTAAAGGTTTGTTTAGATGGGGTGGGTAAATTGTTTTTGTTTGGACCATATTTGTCATGCATGGCCCTGTGGTCCAGTGGCTTCTGTAATGGGTCTGATTAATGGAGCCTTATTAACAAAAGGTGGTTTGTTCAGACCCCGCAGGCGCCGTGTTATGCTGCCACTCAACACTGCTGTAATGAACTGTTTGAGAAGCACTGTGATTAAACACCATTATATGGCTGCTAAAATCTTCAATTACACACAACAGAACTTGGTTAACAAACAGTGATGCTATGAACACACTGAGAGATGCTGACAAATGATCAACTGGTTGATAAAACAGATGACAGTAAATATACAAATGTTATTCAATTAACTACAGAACAATTTCAGGTTGCAAGAACGTTTTTCTAACATTTCAATGATGTAACAAATCAGAAATCTTGTTCTTTGAATGTTCTAGGAATGTTATAGAACATGTTTGTTTATTTATTTATATGTTATACTTAATATTTTGTTCCACTAACAACATAGCAACAACATTTTGATATTGATATGATATATACTGTTAAAACATTCTACTAACGTTACTGTCAGAACAAACTCAATAACTGAGAACTTTTAAGCGTGTGTTGTTGCCACTGTGCTCACTTTTAAGCACCGGCTTGTAAATAACAATAAAAATAAAGCTTTAAATACATTCACACGTAAGTTAATAGTTGTTTTTCAGGAGGAGGAGTCAGTGATGCCTGTTGGCACTATTCCATACTCACTCCCTGGACAGACTCCTAATTACAGCCGCCCGAGCTGAGGCCGCCCGCGTGTGCCGCCGCTAACCTCATTCCGCACTATCTAGTCCTCGCCGTTAACTAATCCAATCAGAGCTCATTTCAAACTTCACACTGGAGCACTAATAGAATAATGCCATCATATCAGCTCTGCACTGAGGGGAGAGGCACCTTTCGCGACCCCAGCCGCACACACACGCAGTTCAGCCGCGTTTCTGGCCCTCCCCCCTCGACATCCTCTGGCACCACAGGGCTGGCAATAATAATTATTATGTAAATAAATACGCCAGCGGTAATCACATTCGTACCACTGATCCAATTAGAGCGCTGATACTTGCAGGCTCTGTGCAGACCGGTGGCTGATAGGTAGAGCCTATATGTCTGTCTGGGCCCCTAATGCTGGAGCCAAACCTCTGAGCTCACCTGCTCTACAAACATCCATCTACCTACCAGCACAACAAACAACATCACCAGTGATATCTGCAGAATCTCATCAAGGCTGACTAGTATGTATGTTTTTTTTTTTCATTTTTGCTGTTTATTTGTTAATTCTCTAGTTAACCCAATACTTTACAACCTTTTTAAACTGATTTTTTGGTTTCATAAATTTTTTGATACATACATTAGTTAAGTTACAGGCTACACACTTTAGTATTTCAGTAGTTCACTCAAAAATTTATATTTTTCCATCATTTACTCACTCTCATGTCTTTTTAAACCTGTATGACTTTACAGCTTCTGAAGAACACAAAAGAAGATATTTTAAAGCTTGTTTGTAACCAAACAACAGTGGCACCCATTGACTTTTATTGTATGCACACAAAACCACTGAGACGTTTCTCAAAATATATTTTTTTGGTGTTCCACAGTAGATAAAAAGTCATTAAGGTTTTGAAAAATATAAGGGAGTAAGTAAATGATGGAAAAAATGGTTTCCTTTAGTAAAATAACTTTTAACCATTTACACAATGTTTTATTATTGACATTTAGGTTGAGAACCCAATGAGATTTTAACACCGTTTTCTGCAGATAGATGCTGTTACTCCATCATCTTTAACTCTGACACGCTGTTAAAGGTACGTTACTTGCTTTTGCCATCACATCTGCTTATGATTTTTATAATTTTTTGTTGTTTATGGTGACTCTGAATTGTGGCATTGCATGAATGCAGGGAAACTGCGGTATTGAATTACCCACAGAGTTCTGCTGCTTTGCATCACTTTAGGAGGCCAAACCTTGCCAAGAAGGTGCAGCGTATGGCACAATACTAGCGAGCAGCAAAGTCACCTATCAGCTCCCGCAAGTAACAGTAACAGCCAAAACCCTGTCAGGCCTTCAGAGTGAATATGTAATAATGAGAAAGGCCTATTAGTTTAAGTGATCCCTGCTTGACGTACGCAGGGCCACAGGCCCTGCTGAGAACACCGTTTAATGCATCTCGCAGCCCCAAATCCCTGCCTTTTACATCTCAATCAGGTCATTCCTGTTTATTTATGTATCGTACGGAAGGAGGGGGAGGAGACCGATGAAAAGGGCATATTTTTCTCTCCGTTTCGTTACGGAAAGCTTCTGACAATGAATCTGTGCATCCGTACGGATCCAAGGTCTGACATTCCCTGTGTTCTCGGATAGAGTGAGCGCATGTGTTTGCGTGTGCGGTGTGTATGAACGCACAGCGGCTGAAGAGATAAAAGGCAAGGCATATACAAATGTGGAAAAAGCCTGCATGTATTTTCCCCATATGTGTTCTTTATATCTACCCATCATATTCCCCCTCACTCTTTCTCTCTCCCTCTCTCCGCTTCTCTTTTTTCCCCCATGTCCTTCTTCTTTCCCAGTTGGTCGCACGCTATTAAACAAACACTCTTAATATTTGGGCTGGCTGGCAGTTTGAATTTCATCTCATGGACGCATCTTGTTTCTTTCAAACCTTGACTGTTTTGACATTCGCTTCAATTAAGATATAAACAAGCAGGGCTCTTGATGGTGATGGCGGAGCCACTAATTTGCCTAATTGTTTGCAGTTGTCTGGGAAGCAGAGGCCTGATCGGCTGAACCAGAGAGGACGGGGGCGGAGAGGGGGGCGAAAGCGAGCGAGAGAGAGAGAGAGAGAGAGGGCGGGACTGAGTGATTATGGCTCTAAAGACTTCCTTCGCCTGTTTATGTGCTAGATCAGCTTCAAACACGGCCATTAGACCACAATTACCGATTTGGACGAGGCAAGAGGGGCTCAGGGGAGGCACTGGAGTGAGGATATGGCCCTGGAGGGTGGGCATCCCCGGACCCCCGGGACTAAACGAGGCATCCAGATAAGCACCTCCAGTAAAGTGGTGATAAGAATTTATCAGCTGCTTAAACGGGCAAAAGACTCGAAAGATTGAATTAAAACGTCACCGTCTCTAAATTCATTATGGACTAAAAAGCATGTCTGTGCTGTTTTTATTCTACAAAAGCAACTCACTGTATATTTATTATACACAATTTGTACCACTGCTTAGTCGCATAACATTAAACTTTACTGTTGCTTTGCGATTGGTTGTTTCCGGTTCGTGTCACTTTAGGTCACTGACTCTCATTACAAATGAGAAAAGGGAATGACTTGTGGTCTCATTGTGCTGCAAATCGCTGTCAGTGTGAACGCCTCGGTAAACTGGATGCATACTCTGCAATATTTTTCTGTACTTTACGATTGTTGCTTGTCAGATTATACGATATGAACCCGATGAGATCTTGCATAAAAGCCAAGACAGACTGTATGGCATCTACTGTATTTTATGTTACGGTAGCATTTACATCTGTAAGATTTACAGCACTGAATCAATCACGTCACATTCTTACGACCTTATGGACACGCAAAATTGAATTGCCACTACACAAAACCAAGCAAGTCCTTGTGTTAATGTTGGCCTGGAAAAGCAAATAAAGCGTCTGAATTTAGCATAATGGAGAACAGTGAATTCCCAGGCAAATTCAGAGTGAGATCATTTTGATGCATTATAATGTAAAGGCAATGCTAAATAAAGTGGAATAGTTTTATTGCATGGTAAATAGACAAACTAGTGTAAATGTTCTTACTGGAATGTCTTTTTCTGCTATTTTTTCCCTGTCAAACATGTGATCAACTGCTGTGCTCCTATTGGTTCTTGATTATTGTAGTTGTAGAAGTCACACTGCATGAGTGCAATCTCACATTGTCACAACTTTGTTGGAGGCTACAGTTTGCTGTTGGTTAGCACAACACACTAGGTGGTCAACAACATCTTCCCAAAATGTGTCTCAGAAAAAAAGTGAAACAACAAAATCAAACTGTTTCTGAACTCTTTCAGATCTTGCAGGACTCGAACCAGCAACCTTCCAGTTATGAACTCTGACCACAACACCGAAGCTCCAGCTCCCCAAGTGGTAAATATGTTAATGGTAGGATCAACTTGACCAGATAGCGCAGAACAGAAGTCAGTCATGAGAAGCAACGGTGACCTTTGGTTAAATTTGTCACCTTTTCCCTGATGAAAGTGTCTTTAATGAATAATCCAATGATTCATTCACAGATAATGATGCGTGTTGGGTGAGCGATGACTGTTGAAGTGGTCATCTATTAGGGAAAAGGTTGTTGGCCTTAAAACTGATCCAGCCACACTGCCAGTCCAGTGTGGAACTGATTCATCATTAACACACACTAGTGGAGAGAATTATTACCACAGCAACGTGTTTTTCATTTAAATTGTGCATATTTTTGTGTTTTTGTCCTTTTTAGCGGCAGAGAAATGACTGGAAATATTTTGTAAATAGAATCAGGAAATCTGTCACAACCTGGATTCAAACTTGCGTCAACCATGTGAGCAGCATCTCAGCTATGGGAACGCTCTTAGAATGCTGGCTAACGTTTTCTATAAGTTCCCTAATAGTTCCAAAAAGGTTATTGCAGTAACGTTAGTTCAACTGTTTGAACATAGTTTATTTTATATTAAAATTGTTCTTATTTAAGTAGTGGAACATTTACAGAAACTGTTACAGAATTTAAAATTTCATTAAATGTTTTAATGTTCAAAACTGGATGTTTTGAACATTGTTAGAAAGTTCTTTTAAAATAACGTTTGTAATGTTTTGTTACTTTACAAGCTGAAAAGAGAAACATTCTTACAACCTCATATTGTTGCATACGTTCCACCAATAGGTCCCGCCCCTAACACATCTATTAATATATAACACTAAGTGGCATCTTGGAAAAGGTTATGTTGCCCTGCTACTGTTGTCTTTAAATGAGTTCATCATAACATTTTCACATCATAGGACAACAAGTAAAAGATGCTAAGACTCATTAAAACTTGATTTAAGTCAGTGTTTATCTGAGAACTTTGGACATAAACTACAACACAGTCTTTTTTCTCCTTATACCAATGGGAAAAACTGACTATTTCTCAATATCTAATGGTTAAAAACAGAATTAATGTTATATTTAGTTATGGTCAGAGTCTAATGCACAAGACACTGGAAAAACCGGCACCATATTACATCCCAAATTGCCATCTTGTGAAATCCAAACATCCACAAAGAAAACAACATGGGCAAACCAATTTTAATTTCACAGTGGATAAATGATATGCTTAAAACCTTTAGACAAGGCGCAATCCATACCCGGCTTACAATTTTAGGTTGTAAGAATGTTTCCGTAATGTTTCCATTATGCAACAGAAATGTTACAAATGTAATTTTAAAAGTTTAGGAAAAATTAAAAACGTCCACTTTTCAGACATTGTAGGAATGTAGGAATGTTACTTTTTAAAACGTGTTCCACTAAATACTTAAGAGCAACATTTTTGAACTACCTAGAATATAATATAACATTACAAAAACATTCTACTAATGTTACTGCAAGAGTGTTAAATATATTAAATAATTATTACTATTAAATAATTTTGAGAGAACATTTAGAGAACTTTAGCCAATGTCCTGAGAACTTTCCCTGCTAGCTAGATAAACACCGGAAGCAAATCATGATAAAATCTTGATTAAAAATTACTTTTGGGATATAAGATGAACTCTTCCCTGTCACAATGTCTCCATCAATTAACAAACACAAGCTCCAGCGAGGGCTGTTTACATTCTGACACATGTTGTTGTTCTCCCTGTTGTGACTGCATTCTCGTAACCTGTGTTAACTCTGCTTTGGACAGGTCGTAGTAAGGCGGTGGGTGGCCGGATACAGTTCATGCCCCCTCTTGCTTGTGCCTGGCATGGGGCCGGGAGATGTGCGCAGATGAAAGCTTCCCGGTGCAGTTGTGAATGCTATCGTCCCAGCCATCTGCAGACAGAACGCTGCATGCTGCGGCTAGAGAGGAGACAGCAGCTCAATGCTATCGCCGGGGCCATCAGCCAATGGCTGCAAACAAGAGAGGCGGCCCTGCACGCGCTCAGTGGCGGCTAATTGAGTGTGACCGCGGGGACGTGAGGCATTGTGCCGCACAGGTGAGCTAATATAGACGCCTACGCAGGGTAATACAAAGACAATGCCCACACGCATGGACGCACACTCCAAACATTATACCTCCAACACCTTGATTTTCAACCGTTCCGAATGTCAAATTCATGCTGTGACTATGAATAAATGAACTGATTGTTTGTTTTATCATGATCGTTTAATAATGTCTGATCCTCAGCCCATTTCTCTTCCAGGTTATCTTCCATTGTATTATTCCGGGCTTAGAGGATCTCCATGTTTGTGTGGGTTTATGTAACTCTATGACTGTGAGTGGAAAGTTAATACCAACTGCAGGCTGCTTAATGACTGACATTTAGCCATTAACTGCTGCAGGGTCAAAAAGGGCCGTTTTCAAACACAATCTCTGCTCACTCATTAATCACTGCTTAAGGGGAGGGAGGAGTTACGCTCAGAAACTAGTGTGAGAACATGTTAGATATTGATTCACATATGCCAAAGATACTGTATGCAGAACGTGAGTTCACAAAAATGTTTTATTAGTTAATATTTAAAGTACATTTTACAGTAACACAATATACTTTTATTGTACTAGTGGTTATATTAAAATGTATTTTATATATAGTGTATAAGTATATAGTATAGTATATACAGTATATATAAAGTTTATAATTTAACAAGACCCAGAATTCACCCAAAAAAGCAAATTTCATCATTTACTCACCCTCATGTAACTCCAAACATTGTGAATTTTATTTTCTGTGAAACACCAAAGAAGATATTTTGAGAAATGTCTCAGTGGTTTTGTGTCCATACAATAAAACTCTATGGGTGTCATTGTTGTTTGGTTACCAGCGTAGAACAAAATATCTTCTTTTGTGTTTCTCAGAACCAAAAAAATACAGGTTTATAATGAGTAATAGTGAGTAAATGATAGAACTTCCATTTTGTGGTAAAATATCAGGCCGTTTTCAGGACTAGTAACAGTATCAGCTGGTAATGAGATGATATGAGTGACCCTATTTCTATATGATGAAATAAATGAAATAAAAATCCTAAAAATGACCATTATTACCATCATGTTTGGATTATTTGGCTGTACTATTGATTTACCACAGTAATACCCTGGTACATAAGTAAAGCACTGAACTGATCTCAGTCTTGAAACTTAATAGAAAATGTTGTCTGTATCAGTGAGGGCTGTTGTTCTCAGCTTTAAAGACTCAGTCTATTCTAAGCTCCTTTTTACAAGTTCTGTGTCTTTTGCTCGGCATTCGTTGCTGACCTTTAATGCCATGAAGAGGCACAATGAGCACCAAGCCCATCATTATTTCCTATTTTTTACACAGACTCTCCTGACCAACAATCACTGGAGGCCACAGATTGTAAACGGCACCATCCGCCACAAGCGTCCACAGAATGTGGCCTGACGGGCGATGCTAGAGACGGCTATTCATAGAGCCCCTCCAAAAACCTTCATTCCACAGCGGCTAGGTTAGCTGAAGGGGGGGGGTCGGGTTCTGGGTTGCTTTGCTCTGTCAGCTGTTAACTAGCGTTGGGTGATTGAGTTGGCGGAAGAAGTGTATTATGTGACAGCTTGCTGATGAATATTGAATAATGTGTGTAAAGCTACATTAGCGTGGGATTGTGTGGTGACATGACAAGTAAATGTGTATGTGTGTGTGTGACACAAATGTGAAATGGTTCAAATATTTTGTGTGCAGTGTAAAAAAAACACTAGGAGTTGATCACATGACCCGATGTTTTATGTGCTAGAATCGGAGGCCACTTTCAATGTGTTTAGCAAACTTTTAGGCTGCGGATGTGTCTGGAGTGTTTTTCTCATATGATTGCACATCATTTAAATATATTTCCAAGAAGCTCTTTTCCATTATTTATGTGTAAAACTCTTTATACATATACTTTATTAAAAAGATTTGTGCTAACTGTAACTTTATTTAAAAAAATAGCACGGATAAATATTTAGGCAAGGGACCAAGTTTCTAAAAAGTTTTCTTCACTCAAAGTTTTTTTTTTTGGCCTCGGTGAACATTAATTTTTATCCCTTTCTTGGGATAATTCCTGTAAAAAAAACGATTAATAGTAACCATTAATGGATTCAGACGATGTACCGGGTGTCACGCTGCGGTTCTCAGTATTAGGTTACATTAACGTGGTAAATTTTTAATAATTCCTGCTTGCTTTGGCTATAAAAGAATGTATTAAGTTTAATATCAGGCTGGGCGAGACACTGTGATGGATGAAAGAATGACAGCCATCAGTCAGGTTTTAATACGGTAAACAATAAAAGGAGAATGAGTGACGGAGAGATTGGTCGCGCGGTCACGTCTGGGGCTGTGTTAATGTCTGAAGAGAGTCCAGCGTTTGCCAGTGTCACGTCTGAATGGGTCAATCATTCATCAGTGATGTGTCACTGCATAAGGAGGTATTAGAGGGAGTGTATGGAAATGTATTGAGAGAATTACACCCAGGACGTGTTAATGGACAGCCAATTGTTTTGATATTACGTCCATGGCTTCGCTAGTTTGCGGGGCGGTATGTTAATTCTTCAGCAGGGCCAAGTTTGCTCATGTTGAGTACAGTTTGTTTTCTTTTAGTGACTTTTCTTCTTGTGAAATATGTTTGCATTAATTGTTTAACCGTGATGTCAGTTTGTTTATTTTGTTATTTATTCGTCAGTTGAAATGCCCAGAACTGTTTTTTTCTTCTTTTGCAGGAACGATAAATTTTGCAGTTCTGTTCTCGTGAAAGTGGCTGAACGTCAGAAGACATCAGCGCCGGACGGGGCGGAGGAGTGTCACCCTGGGACCCCCTGGAGCAGCCCACTCCACACACCTGTCATCAGGCTCTGGACGCCTTTGGGCATGAGAGGAAACTGTGGTAGAGGGTTGCATTTCTCAGGAGCCACGACCCTCTGTTACTGTCATTCACATACAATATATTCTCATCAACGCTGTTAATGCAGGTTCATGCATAAATACAAAAACACCTACATAGTCTACTAACAAAACACTGTTTAACTGGAGGGTCACATTTTAGTGGGAAAAAAAACAGGCAAAAATTATGAAACAATACATTGGAAAAAACTGTAGGCCTTACCTGGACCACTAGTAAAATCAAACAGAATTTGTATTGTAAACGTTTCCAAAATGTTTCCAATTACTGCTTCCCGTTATAGACTATTAAACAAAGTAAACATGTATCGGTTTATTTAAAACAACCGTTTTCTCTTTTTGTCTTTTTGCTTTACTTTTGGGGTTTTTGGGAATAGATTTATTCCATATTACGGTAAAACTACAGTACTGCTGATTCTGTAAATACCCACCAATATACCTCACCTGAAGAGCTGTAGATGAGAAAGCAGTAATACTGTATAACCTGTCTGCTCTCTCAGATAGTGTGTGTCTGTCTGAAGTGTGACCTGGCGTGTTTGTTCAGCTTTTTGATGGATGAAATCATTACATTTCCTCTCATGTTTTTTTCATGTTACAGGACAGATTAGTTATTCTGGGATTTAGAGAAATGTGCGCATAATACATTTTTAATTGCAGCAGCTGTTTGGTTTCTTATATTGAATATTGTGCTTGACGAGGATTGTGATTAAATCAGACAAATCAAAGCCACTGCGATCTTTGCTGTTATTTTTACCACAAGTAGCTTTTGGTCGCACCTGACCTCTATTTAGGTGTCTCTTATGTCCAGCTTCTAAGTATTAGTAACTTAGTACACTAAATAAACAAATTCAAAGTACAGTGTGCGAAAAGGCTGTTGTTCAAATCATTAAGTTAGTCCCTTAAGCACAACACTTTTAGTCAATTGTACATATGATGGTCACTTCAAGTAACTTAGACTTTAGTGATCAAGTGACTCTCTAAAGACAAATCCGAATAACTGTGGAATGCTGTTTAGATTTATTTTCAATCTGATAATTCAATTGTCTTTCATTTAAAAAAAATCTTTTAGCTGTTCTTGTACACTTGTATGCGAAATCAGCCAACAGGGAACATTCTTAGAACATTGCCTAAAGGTTCTCTCAAGGTTCTCCCAAGGCTACCAAATAATGTTCTTGCAGTAACTAGTAAAACTTTTTATACTTGTAAAACATTAAAAAAGGTTGATAACGTCAATACTGTTTTAAAAAGCTGGATATGTTCCCAGACAATTCAAAATAACACTTTAACATTATATAATTAACTTAATGGAAACCTAAAATTGTTAGCTGTGTTTGTTTTCGAGGTCAGATATCTAACTTTGGTAAACATGCAGTAAAAGTATTCCTGTGTTTGTCAGAAGCTATTTTTCTATTTTTGCTGTCAAGCTAATTCGGGGCACCAATCAAACGGAGACAGTTTTGATTTTCATGCTCGGCTGAGGTAATTGAATGTTTGTTCAGGAGAGCTGATTGCGTTGCGCTCATGTGAATGTTGTTGTTTGGTGCATTAGTGTGGACGTATGACACTCTGATACGGGCCAGCGACAGATGCCCTGTTTAGCCTGATCTCCCTGGAGATGTCGTCACGACAGCTCACATTTCCTCTCATCCTCAATCTCTCACTCAAATAATACTCACGGCATCCGGTGAGTTTCTTTGGCACTTGGCTTGTGTGTGCTGTAAGATTGGGATTGTTAAAATATTTCATTGATGCCTTAACATGGAAGAACACAGAGAATATTCTATTAACTGACAACCGTTGGGTTGGTTAAAAGCACTTCAATGTTAGCAAATGTGTTTGTAAAGTATAAAAATAGTTTCTGTAGTTAATTCTCTCTGTAGTTAAGAACAGAATCAGTAAACAAATAGTTTCTTCTAGTGTGTGAAATAAAACACACTTTATAAGACTACATTTCAAATTTTGTGTTGCAAAAAAACATGTACACAAATATGTATTTAAATACAACATGAGGGTGAAAATGAAAATAATTAATAATTGGGTGAACTGTTTATTTATTTGAGAGATGTTTTGTGGATTATTTAAAAAATATATGTGGAATTATGTTTGTGCATTTATATATTTTATAAAGAAATGTGAATTTTAAAGAGATTTGAGAACGCCAGAGAAAAGGCAAAGCGTAAAAAAATGGAAGGCTACACATGAAAGCATGCTCTGGGTATTAGCGTGTTTATCAGTGTGTGTATTAATGTGCAGGAGTGAAATTGGGGGGTAGGTAGCGAGCGTGCCAACGGGAGACCACAGGTGTGTGTTTGAGCTTCACCCCACTGAATTCTGGGTAATAACAGGCATTGGTGCACCTGCGTCTCATGCCACCCCCACGCTCTCACCTCTAATGGCCCCTAATCATGCTGCCATCAGGCCCTAATACCCCAGCAGCAGTGCCCTGGCAGCTGCCCCCTCTCCCCTGGCAGAGAGCTGTCAATCTCTCTTCATCTGTTCTCTGTCCATCACTCCATACCGTGTCCAAAAGCTTAGTCCACATCTAAAAAACATACAATAACAAAGCTCCATAAATCTCCTCAGTTTAACTGAGATAGATTTGTTTTGATGTCACGCGATCCTGTATTGTTTTACCCCATTTGGGCTGTTTTTGTCACTTAATCAGGACATTTGAATCCCTGGCACCATTTTAAAAGCTTTAACAGAGGGTTGAAACAACAAACACAATTCCAGTATTTGTCAAATTGGCCACACGCAGACCTGCTCACAGACACATTTGTGTAAACAGAAAGTAACACAAGGAAACCGCACAAAGCCACAAACTTGCAACTCTTTGTCACACACAGTGCTACATCTAAACCTTTCCCACAGAAACAATGATGTCTTTTATTGTGTCCGCTTAAAGCCCTTGGCCACAGGGGCCCCTTGAGTTTCCTCACACGCACTGTTCTGCGGTTTGATAATTACAAACAGACGTCACAGTGTTAGAAAGTTTGGGTGGTGTTTGGTGGGCCAATATTTATTCAAGGCTGTGTGCTTATGCCCAAGTGATGCCCACTTATCCACAGGCCCTGACCTGATTTCCAAACACATCAAACTGAAGAAGCTGCTGTGGTCACTACCTGAAAATCAACCATGTTAGCATAGAGCTAAACCTAGCAAACAGGGTTTTGTGGAAATGTGTGGAGCATTGGTGTGTTTTCATTTGATAAAACCATTGGGTCATTGGCTAGTCGTAAGATTGTACTGCTATGGCATCTGATGTTTGACCTCTTCACTCATGTGACATGAAGTTCCATCCACATTGATCTGGCTTAGACACAACTCAAACACAAAAGTGGTTGTGATAAAGGTCATAGATATAGTTAAGTTGTAGTCCCTGTGGTTGGTATGGTTATTATTTACCTAGTTAGAGAGTTTATTTCACTAGTTAATATAGTGTTTACATGACCCAAATGTTCCAGCAGGTGCTGGTCTTTATTTGACATTGAAGTTTTCCAAAAACTAACAAAGCGCCACCTTTCTGAATGTCATCAGACATAGGATGAATTTAAATAGAATAACCAATGTGAAAAACCCAATTGTGAAAACGAGCCACAGACAGATGGTTTTATACAGATTTTATTTCACATCAGAGAGGAAGAGACGATGAGAATGAGAGAGTGAGAGAGAGAGAGAGAGAGAGAGAGAGAGAGAGAGATCCAGGTCGCCAAAGCCATCAGCTGGGACTAAAACTCATCAGCCAGAAAACAAACTGGGCCACACATCCCTCTTTGGGTGGTCTGGCTCCATTGCACTCATAGAATGAAGGCTGACTCTTTTCCAGCGGATGCAGCCTCAGATCCTGCCAGGGACCACGGTTTTATAGCTATACCACTCCAGCTCCTGACGCTCTCACTGCGACCAAGAAATCCTCTGCCTAATGACATCCAGCCCTAGACCTGGAGGGGGAGAAAGGGTTAAAGCAAACCAATTGAGCGAATAATAAGTTCAATTAGGAGATTGGAGGGCTGGTGTGCAATGAAAACCAGAGGACACCACTGCAAGCTGTTCCTGGAGAGACGGAACCATGGGAAGAAGAGAGGCCTGGCAGGTGGCCAGAGACAGGACTTTACTGAGGTACCGACTCCTCTGGTTGAAGGTCTACACGATGTCAAGGAACCGATGTTGGGTGAAGTTCTCCAGGGCAGATGTAAAATGAAATTAAGTCTTCCATGAGCCTAAAAAATGTCATCATATGTGGCAATTTAATGGAGCTAATGCTAGAGGTTTTATCACCTATATGCAAATTCATATTTCATAACCCACAACAAACCCAGGAGAACACGTAATGAAATGAATGCAAGCAATATCAGGTTATGGAATACAACGAGCCATTGGATTATTGATGTGGGATTTTCTTCCTCTATGTTTTTTATTTACTGTGTTGAAACGAATGCCAAGTCTCTGTTTTCAATTGGGACTTAATGTCCATTTGAAATAACCATTGATTTAAAAGAAGTTATTTCTGTGAGTGTTAAACTTCAAACAGGCATTGGTGAAGCAATAGCCAGCAAAATGTTCATTACTTATTAAGTCGCAGTAAAATGATTTGTTTGTTCAGATGCTCTTGAATAATGCATGAAATTCAAATGGATAAACCACATCGTCATTTTCAGTAACATTTTTCCTATTATGGTTTGTTTTCTTATGTACAAAATGGGACTTTTTGTTTCTTTAGACGGCACTAATTTGTCTCCATTCCTAATCCCTTCATTCCTAAACAACATAATATTGTACAACAGTCATTAGAGTCTTTGAAATTCTCTATAAGGCACCAACTTTCAGTCAATTTTAGTCAACATGGATCCAACATTAAGCAGACAGAACAAGCACAGACCACAGTGCCATTTTCCTTGAATGAACTTTATTTAAACAACAGCACTTGAAAACCAAAATCAAAAAATAAAACATTGTCATACAAACAAAAGGAGCCAAATGATGCACATAAGTTAATTATCACTTAGTGATAATGACAATGCATTTGATTGACTAGGAAAGTACCAATTCAGGAGTGGCAGTCCTGATTCACATTGTAGGCGTTTATGAGTACAAAAATCATGAAAACAATGATGAAAATTATGAGATCATGTCATTTTTGTCATCTCCGAAGCAAAGAACTGGAACATTGTGCTTAGTTCAGAGGCACTGTAAGAGAAACAAAAGTATTAGCAAGAAGAGTTAAGAATACTTTTCCTCAGAAATCCACGGGGTTATAAAAATCTCATAAAGCAGGTGTTTGCGTAAGACGTGTCGAGTTTCTATGTTTCTCTCGTGTTTTCTTGTGAATATTTAATTGATCTAAGTGGTTGTAAACCTCAAGTGGGTCAAACTTGATAATGTCCATATCTAATTGTTTGTCTACGTGTGTAAATAATGTCCTTCAGATTTTGAATGAACTTTGAAAATCAACCCAATGTTATAATAGCTTTGACCAGCAAAATGACTAAACTCAAAATTCAAGAGTCAAACCAAGCCTTTGTCTTAACCGCAACTCCACTACTCAGACACACCGCTCCGGGAGTCTGCTGTCTCTCAAGGAACTGCTCTCTTCACAAGGAGACATGATCACCTCCACTTAACCTCGCCACCGCAGCGTGAGCGAGAACGATTACTCTACCGCCTGGTGAACGAGAAAATGAGGGAACAGAGAGATGGTATAGTGAACTGAAAAGACTGAATGAGAGTGAAAGACGTGGATAATTGGGCAGTGACCTTCACCTAGTGCTCATCAGGGACTCTTGGAATCTTCTTTGTTTTCTCCTAAGCACCTCTCTCTTCACTAACTCTGACAAAGGCAGAAGGGAGGAGGTGATGAAGGAGAAGAAGCGCGTGATGTTCCCTCACACTGAGTGGGAAGCCAACCCTGCGGCAGGTTAAACACTAGTCTAGGACACACAGACACATGCGCTCATCATTTATGAGGATAATTTGGGAGGTGTATAAAGATGGACTCATCAGAAGTGCTTGTCTCCAGCTGATCTGGGCTCGGCGGGGTGGCGGGATTTTGAGAAGATGCTTGGAGAGTAACGAAAGGGGCGGGACGGGCCGCCAAAGTGACAGATGATTGACAGACTTAAGTAAGGTGTAGATCAAGCAGGCAATCACTACCATGTCATTAAAGACCTTTTGCAAGATCCTGCAGGTATCCAACATTTCACAGTGAAGATTGTGTGTCTTGTACTCAAAGGCTATATCCATTATCAAATGCAACCAGAGACCATGTGTCATGTGAGAAGTAAATTCCAGCATTTATTCCATTTAAAATGTCAAACAAGAGCTCCTGAGATTTTGAACACTTTTAATCAGAGAACTTCAACTGTGTGTGCAGTATACGATGAAAATGTTGGGCCAAAACAAATGACCAGAACTGTGGATTCCATGTCAGATTTTAAAAGAAAATTCTTCACACTTGACTATCAATCACTAGATCCGTGTCAACCAAATTTTAGCTGTTAGCGTGACAGTTAATTGTGATTGAGATGTAATCTATAACTGTCTGAAAAAAATAGACATACCCTTTATAGCTAATGTTCCACCGAATGCATTAGTATTTATAGGCGTGTGCAAATGCGCACACTGTGTTTATGTGAAGAATTCAGGACGCTCAAAGTCATTTTAAAACCACATTTTGCACAGTAAAGACTCTAAATGAAACATTTCCATTTGTAATAGACAAAACATGGACATAGACCACAACTATCACTTTGAAACAAAAATAGTTTAAGGATTAGCGTACGGTTAACATCAATATTTTTCCATTATTTGTGAAAGAGCAAGTAGCAGCTGATTCTCAAAAGCAAATCAGAACCCTGGATCCAAGAGTTGCCACGGTGATGTGAACGTTTTTGCAACAGGTGGCCATGTTGCCTCAAGTTAAAGTCTTTTTTTCTGCTGATTGACGTTCACTCAGAATGCAAAGTTCATGCTTTCTGAGTTCTGATTGGCTCAATAGAAAGATTGTCATTTTATGCACAAAAAGATCATAAAATTTCCAATGATACTTTTTTTTCTCATTTTAATATTGAACTCATCTGCCAGGTGTTGTTCTCCTTGAAAAAAGTACATAATGCTGATAGAACTGGCAGTATATATATCACACGATTTACTCAGTAACTTCAGTAACTTCTAATTTTTTCCTCTCTGTTTTGGCAGTGTTCTTTCTTTCACAACATCTCTCATTACAAAAACAACTGCTGCAAGCCGAAAGCTGATATTAGACCATGAAAATACAACTAAAAATAACAGCAAGAACAACCATAATAACAATAACAACAATAATAATTGTGGGTGAAGATAGCAATAAATAGTGCTGTGGAGTTGGGTGTGGGTAGGTGTGGTCAAATCAGGACATTGTGGGCACCAGTCAGTAAAAGAGCAAGATGAGGGAGGCAACAGAAGAAAAAATGGACTACCACACTTCCACACAAGCACCTGATTGTTGACAGTTGCTGAAAATCGTTTGTTTTCTCTTACTAGGTCAGTGGCAGGCTAATGCAGTTAGACTGCATCTTCACCATCGTCCTTTAATCTGTCTTTAGCAGTCAGTCCTCCTGCCATTGGGTCCAACATTTTATTCTTGTTGTCTTTTTAAGTGCTGAGAAAGAACAACTGGGACAAAACCTATGATCTAAACGTATTTGTATAAAGCAAGCACTCAACCATATGACAGGAGTGACAGATCGGGAGGTTGGGAGCAGTCTGGGTTGGGTGTATGGGTTGCATGGGTGGTGGGATAGAGGGTTGATTTCGTTAACCATGTGGGACTGCTTGGAATGATGTGGTTGGTTGTGGGAGGGATGGCGCAATCTTCAAAAGCACCATTGGGCTAACTGTGGACCTTTTAGCACACCACATGTGTTTATAGTAGGGTTCATGGGCTGGGTTCATGTGTACACCCAAGGTCTCATCTGTACCTCCAACCCAACCAACTGCTTTTGCCCCCAGATGAGGCAAGACGAGGATAGCCATAGCCACCCACAAAGCTCCACAATCAGGCAGGATATTGGCATCCTAATAATGGTCCATGGCTCATCTAAAGCGCTGTCCCTGCCATTAACCCTGTAGAGGTGAAGAAGATAGTGGTATCTTGTAAAAGACCCTCAGCTCTTAAAGTCAGATTATAAGGTTTGTGTGTCTTGTACTGCAAATGAAGAGAAAGACTGGCCTTTTCGACATTCCTATCATTCTAGTTGGAATATTGTGGTTGAGGCAGACATCTTAAAATCTGATATTAACAACCTGCAAATTTGAGCATTTACAACTAGGAAATGAAAGCTTTCCAGCCAACCAGAGTCTTTTCCTGTAGTATTCTGTAGGGATTGTTTATGTACCATCTCAGACTCATTTGTACCTCGTGACCTCACTCCTAATTTATCTACAGAAACACTCTGTGTGTCACTTTAATTAATATGTAGATCTTATCTGGTTTGGTTTGCCTTGGTCCTTAGAGGACACTGTATATTTGTCAGTATATTTCTAAGCTACACACTCGTTCTCTACAGAATAGTTGTAAGTGCTCACTTCTAGACTTCCCCCCACCTAACGTCTCTACTGAGACTCTTTTATCTCTGATATTCTGCTTGATCTCGGGGACTGGGGGAGGAACCACATGGAGGCAGGGAGTTGGGCCTGGCTGATCCTAGAGGAAGGCCTTTGTCTTTACTCTCATCTTGGCCAGAAGAAGAAGCTGGAGTTGAGTTGGCTCCTCCTGTTGAAGTGCCCTCATGCCCACTGTAGATCTCCTCATGGCCATCCTCACTGGACTCTGCATCTTCTGAACTGGAGAGCAGCTCCTCATCACGATATTCAGACACGTCCACACCACTGCCCTCAGCTCCCAGCTCCTTCAGCCGGCCGTGATGTTTCACATGGTAGCGCTGGTTCTGGAAAAATTTAACAATGGTGTGTTTGGGCAGATCCAGTTGAGCTGACAGTGTGTGAATTGCCTCCTGGTCAGGATAGAGGCCCACATCTTGGATGAAGCTCTGAAGGATGCCTAGAGCCTCCAGAGAAATCTTGGTGCGGGAGCGAGGCTTCTTGGCAACAGTGCTGACACCTCCACTGTTGCCTGGACCTGTGCTAGACTGAGGGTTGTCCTCAGCTCCAGAACTGGGCACAGGGTCTTCTCGGATGGGAGAGTGGTCCTTTAGTGGCTGAACAGGCTGTCTGTGAAGAGCCTGATGAGAAAATAGAAAAGGTTTTATTATTGAGACAGTGATACTTCACCTAAAGCTGGAAACAAAGGTCATCAAAAAAAGTAAAGAACTGTCTAAAAGTTCAAAGTGTTCTTTCAATGAATGTCTTTTAGAGTTAATGTCCTCAATGCACTTGAGTATGTGATGACCTCTGGTAAAAATCCAACCAGACTGCCTCAGGCTATGATTGTTTAACTTTGTATATTGTAAATGTATTCTGCAAGATTGAATATCTTGTCATTTTGTAATGCACTGAGGCCATTAAGACCTTACTAGCATCTGAACCAACACATCAACTATACACCACACACAGAAGCCACATAAAATACAGGAAAAAAGGGCAAAGACTGCACAAAACCAAAATAAATTACGTCAAATGAAACATGTTTATAAAAAATGACCACTTGACATCTAGTGATAAGTTGGTGGGATTTATTCTATTCCTGTAAACTTTTTACTTTTAACTGCTAAGCAAAAGACAAAAGTCATGCTAGAAATGACACTTTAAACTTTGACTTATAGACTATTTTCTTGAACAAACACAGTGCAATAATTTTTCAACACGGTAGCAGGCTAGCAGAGTAACGCTGTTGTTTTAATAGTGGTGCTGAGACACTCCGTATGCTTGTCTCAATAAATCACCCGTTTTCTTCTAAAGTTTGTGTGGGCGTGAAAGAGGAAAGCAGGGGGGGTTGGGGGTACAGGCGGCTAAGCAGTGATAAAATAGAATTCAATATAAATAGCAAGTATTTTGCAGAGTCAAGAAAAAGCATCTGACGGGTTCCAATACAAGGAAGGTCCAGGGTGTCACAGCTGAGCTATCTGAGTCTGTGGCGCTGTCCTGCTGGGTTTATGACCAGGGTGGGGTGCCCAATGCCTCCACACTGGAATGCTAAGCTATAAATCTGCGGTGCATTAAAATTAAAGGACCTACATAAAGATAATAGTCATGCGCCTCTCTCTCTCCTGCTCTCTCTTTATTCCCTAAATAATAACAGGGTATTTTTTAAATAATATTGAGGGCAGGCCAGACCATGAAATTGCTCCGATTTCACTTGTGGGGGCTGCTTTGGGCTGGCGCTTTACAGGAAGTGTGTAGGTTTGTTCTTTTTTCTTCTCTATTGCTCCATAATGTATTACTTTCCATGTCTCAGAGAAACAAACAGAGGCCACAAGAAAGGGTCAGAAAAAGAAACGTCAAAGAAGTTTAAAGATGGTGAATAATTAGATTGACCACAAGGAATAACAGTGCAAAATACGCATTAGCCCAGCTAAGAGACCACACACACACACACACACACACACTCAAAGCCCATTTATACTGTATATATTTGCTGTATATATTATATTATGAAATTCTGGGAAGCAGTTAGGTTCATTTTTTATACGAAAAGTATATACAAACTAAAACGCACAACACACACATTAAACAAAGGTTGTGTGCAGTTTTTTTGTTTGTTTTATGTTGGCCTCCTTGTTCCAATGGATCATTTTTAAACTCCACACACACACATACACACACACACACACACAAACACCTCATAAGAAGGCCTGTTCTCATTCACAGACTAATGATCACATCCATGTGTCCTAACTGAGAAGAGTCTTCCAAAAGCCCATCTAGACTGAAGGGTCTAAGGGGCCTGTTCCTCGGCTCTAACTGTGACGCTAATGAAGACCTTTGCTGCCAAGCCAAAAGAGTGACTCCATTTCAAAATCAACCCCAATCCTGCTTAAGCTATGAAGTCAGCCTCCGATTTCCTCCCCGATCCAATTCATGCACCTACTCAGTTCTCAAACAACGTCTTCTCAACCACAGGAGTCACTTTTAGACACAAGGCCATTTTTTCCTTCACCCCTCTCCCCTTTTTCTTGGTATAATTTAATATTTATCCTCATCATTTTCCTCTTTGATTCCAAGCAGGGACGGCTTTGTGAGTTCATTGCATTAAGAAAAAGTAACTTTTCTTTAAACACAAATCAAGGCAAATTATGGTGAAGAAGTATTAAAGAATTATAGAACATAAAAGATTCAGTTGATTCTTAATGAGGAACGTCCTCGAGGGAAAGAGGGAGGGGCTGGGATGAGGAACGATGTTGCCACTGGAGATGCCATTAACAGCCAGTTAAATATGTAATGATGAGAAAGACACTTTGCTGTTGGTTTGTGTGTGCATGACTTCACCTTCCCCAAATCATCTTCTGCATAATTTTCCTTTTCAATACGTTGAAAATGGGTGCGGGTGCCCTGATGTTAATTTAAAGGCAGGGTAGGCGATTTCTGTTCCAGAAAAAATTCTTGTTATCCTGGTTAAAGTTTCTTCACATCCTGAAAGCAATTACTAAGCTGTCTAAATGTGCTTAAATCAATAAATCTGTGTAAGGCAAACGGCTTTAAAATGTTTGTCCAATCATTGTAATCGGTCCAAATGCAATGATAGGTTATCCTACTTGTCTGTCAAACTATGCATGTACATGGTTTTGGAGAGTGCTCTGAAGCGAATGTGGGGTCTTATAAAAGCTAGGTTGCTATGACTAGCCTCTCCAAAATTGCCTACTGTACCCTTTAGGAATGTATAAACCTTAGGCCACAAAGATAACAGCGACAGTCAATTAGTAACCAGTGAAAACCCAATACGATTAAACCTTATTTATCAGCACACATCACACACCCACATCTAGGCATTATATTAATATAACTGCAGAGATAAAGACTAGTAATTAGACCAAACGATATAAACAATCACAGATATACATTCATGTTTTCATAAATGATCTTATGCCGCTTAAACCCAATAATTTTAGGGGGTCAGTAACAACAAAATGAAATGTTTGCCATGGTGGGTGTGTGTGCAAGTATGCACAGTGCCAACTTTTTTCAACCCAGCACTCAGTGGGGGTCCCAAACCACATGGCAGGGTCTAGAGGGCACTCCAGTGCACATTGCAGCATCCAATTTAGCAAAAACAAAAGAGAAATTATTCATAAGCAATGTCCTGCCAAATGAGCAGAGAGAGGCACTTAAGACCACACACACGAGTTGCGAGGAGTCATTCAGAGTGTGTTAAGGTGTGTGAGTGTGTCTCAGGTGAGGTAGGCTGCACGCAGAGCTCGCTTAACTGTCCTAGAGTTGACTGAAACCGAATTGCTCCGACACCATCCACAGGACACAAACACACACATACATGCACATACACATGCAATGATGGCATCACACGGAAAACATGCTTTCTTTCTTTAAATCTAAAGTAATTCTCTCAGTACTCTACAGTCCTCTCATTCCCCTCAGAATCATATCAATATATATGTCATGTTATATTATCATACAAATGCCTCATCTGAACAGGTTTCTCTAACCTGTGAGCGGCACATAAACAGCAAGCAAACAGGAAATGGCAAAACAAGGTGAGGAGCGGTTACAGGATTCTGTGAGAGGGGATGGAAAATTGCCATCGCCCCCCTTCACTCACGTTGTGGCGTTAAAGTAAAGGGGTCTCTGCTAAATAAACTGTGTACATGTACAGTACGTGTGTGTGTTTGTTCATTAATGCGCTCATGTCTGTACGCACAGCTGGGACACATGTGCCGACTGTGGTAGTGGAGCAGAGGGGCTGCTGGGTATTTTGAGTCTCTCATTATTACATCAAAAAAGCAGCACAGCAGCAACAAGGAGACACATGTATATTTATATACACTCCATACAACACAACACAATATTCTACATAACACAAAATGTGAGGAAAACAATAATAATGCCACAACTAAAGGTTTTCTTAACATAAACGTTTTTTTGCAACTGGACCCTGATCACTAAATCAATGGCTGACACAAAGGTGGGTATAGTTTGTATAGTGAATATTGTGCAAAGGTTTATAACAAAGCTACTGCGGATTACTGAAATCCCATGAGTCACTACATGTGTGTGTGCGCATATGTGCGTGTGTTCCTTCTCTTCCCGTAATTATTAATATCAGGGCTGTGGTGGCACTGTCTGTCAGGGTGTGTCCTAAATGGGGCATTTCCTTCTGCGCCCAAAACACATAAATGAGTGTATTTACACACACACACACACACACACACACTGCCAACAGACTGTTTATTCCACTGACATAAAAGAGAAAGCACAAGAGAGACAGAAAGGTTGGTAATAGACTAAAAGAGTAACCGACAGTCGCTCTGTCTCCATTTGTTAGTACTTAATCTTAATATGACTGCGTAACTAAAGTTAATAAATGTTAATAAACAGCAATCATTGGACGTGAACGAAACCACAATGCCTCACTGGCAGGATGAGAAAGAACAGTAGGTTTAAACAGAAAGCAAGATGGAAAGCATTGATTCAAGTGTTGGTAGATTTATGCACGTGTGGTTTGCTTGTGCATCTATTTACATATAAGTATTTGTGTGTGTATGTGTGTGCAAACAGCACATGAATGTGTGTGTATGTTAATGCTGGAAAAGTGTGTGACCATAGTCTATACTGTAATGACCCTGGCTGGCAAAGGGGAAAGTCCATTTAATCAGTAGTGTGTTATTTTGAATCTGTGTGTTTGCGTGTGTTTATGTGTGTGTGTGTGTGTGTTTGTGTGTGTGTGATTAAAGAGGTTGCAGTGTTATTAGATGTTGGCAGGAAAGCTGCATAAATGATCCTGATATTAAAACTACAGCCTCAAAAATTCATGCAATAAACACAAACACATAAACCGAGAGAATTGTGGAATTGTGCTCAAACAACAAAACTGTTTGCTCCTAACTTTTAATACAGAAGTGTCTGGATTAAAGAGGTCATAACATTTAGATTATTTCTCATGCATCATGGTAAATTTTTGCAGAAATATTTTAACGGGATGTTTATGGAAGCTCACCTGAGGGTCAGAGGGCAGGTGCAGGACAGTGTGCAGCCGTTCACTGTGGTGATGACGAGACTCTTCCTCATACACCAGGTCCCTGTCAGCCTGAGGGAGGCTCAGAAACCGCCGGATAGTACACAGGTTCTCCCAGAGTGTCCGGTTCTCGGGGCTCGGACTCTCCTTCCAGCGAAGCAACTCACACAGCCAGCCCTTCAAAACAGAGCGAAGAATTTTACTCAATTTTATTAAACAATGTTTTCAGTTAAAATAGTTAGTTAAATAAATGACACAGTCATGTGAAGAAACAGTCAGTGACAACAAACAATTTCCAAAGTGCGTAAAATATACTTTATGTCCAGCTAAATCACATGCAGTATTGGTTATCTGTTGAGTTTATTGTTTTACTGGTAACTCATGTGATTGTAAAGAGTAAAAAAGAAATTGTGCAAAATTCAGAAATGAATTCAGCTTTAACGGCTCTTAACAGCCTCATTAAGTGTGTATTTTGAGCTGTTTAGTGTATTTACTGCTGTTAACTGTATATCACTCTGTTAACTGCACTGCTTTTAGGATTGTGCGCACAAGATTTTCCCTCCCTGTACACCTGTGTGAAGAATGTGACAATAAAAGTGAATTCTCTCAAACAATACTTAAATATAGCAATAAAGCACAATTACTCGAGTAATTTATATCCCTGTAAACAACTAACACCACAAAGAATCACGAGTATATTGAAAGAACCGAGAGAGAGAGAGAGAGAGTTTGAAAAACAGAGTGAAATGGTGGCAGATTAGAAAGATTTGATTATCTCTGCTAGACTGGGCCAGTCTTTGACACCAGCTGTTGTGTGCAGCCAACCTCTTCCAGCACACATTGTTAATGACCTGAGCATCTCTCTCTCTCTCTCCTTTTCCCCCAGCTCCTCCTGGCCAGCTGCAGCAGATGGACGCGTTCAGCCATGACCCCCCCACCCGACCCCAGACCTGTGAGACCTAAGCGCATCTGTCGCACACACATTTATGCTATACATACATATACAAACACCGCAGGGGTAGCGCTGTGCTGACGCATCTAATGCGCTCACATATTTAAAGGCTCTGCATCTAACGCGTGTCTCCAGATGAGATGGTCACACCTGCAAAGTCACGTCCCCTAATAACACAGAGTTCCTCTATAAACCAAAGCGGCAGAGACTCTCTCAGGCTATTACATGGTAAGAATTAGGCACAGCTGGGAGCGGGACCATATTTGACTAAATCAATTAACTCCCTTTGGTCTAAAATGAGACAGAGACAAACAAACGATCCAATGGACTTTTGGATTAAAAATTCGTAATCGTCACTCTGAATTTTGAGCTTTTACAGCTTGTGTTGAAGAAATTGATCACTGCTGTTCTTTGCAATGTGGCCAAACCAGGGTCCAAGATAACGTTTTTGTCACTTTATTCTCATCATTATTTATTTACATTTATTTACATCATGCCGGGTAACAAAGATCTTCAGGTTTATGCAGTTCATTGTGTTGCTTTCAAGATCATAAATTTTACTTTTATTAAGTCAATTTTTACTCACATTTGGTACTTGGCAAGTTTTAATTTTGGACTCTGGCCTAAACCGCATCTTATAAAGACATTCCTGAGGACAAAAGCAGATTGCGCTAGCGTGACGTTATATTTCAGCTAGCAATTGTTTGAAAATAGCCCTCAAAAACATTGACAGTTGCTCTTGTATTACTTACACTTCTATGGCATTTTTGTCTGGAACGAGTGTCAATATAAAACGTATGTGGAGTGAAATCAGACTTACGTCTGTTGTGCTAAAAATACAATGAAAAATCAAGCTGATGTACTGATGTACTGATGCACGTCTGCATTGCGACGTAAGCTGTGACTCATGGGAGTGGAATGAGAGATTCTTTGGCAGGAACTTAAATAGTTAGTCAGAGATGAATAAATGAAGGAAATTTATCAGTCTATCTGCTCCTGCTGTTGTTGTTGTTTATCAACTGCAGAGACGCGCCAGGATCAGATATAAACGCCTGCATAGATGGACACTGTTACTTCCCCTGCACTGACAAAAAAAGACACGTTTATGCTAAGTTTAAGCTTAGCATCTTCTGGAACAAAAAAAACTAAAGATGTCCCAAATAATTTATTATTTACTCAGGAAATCTACATATTTTATACAAATGTGTTTTATACTACATTTAAAATATTTGCATTATGTTTTGCAAGTGTGATTGACGGATCTCAAGCAACGTGGAAACCTTAAGTAATACACTTGAACAACAAAACGTGTGACGCTATTAAGAATAAATGACTGAGGTTGTATTAGAAGTTACATATAATTGGCTATTTCAATGTCAGGTTTAGTTGAGGCATTATATTAAATTAAAGGGCAGAAAAGTGTCAGGTTTACAAACAGGCTCTACAAAGATACAATCTGAGTAAATAGTTATTGAATCCATTCTTACTTGGCTCTTGTTGGCTGCCACTTTGGCAAACAGTGCCTGAGACACTTTTGCCCTTTTCATCTCCTGCTGGATTTCGTCGTAGATCGCTGAGGTGATGTTCACCAGCGGCTCCAGTTTCAGGGGAAGGTCGGGGTTAGGACCAGAGGACTTGGACTGAGAAGATCCAAGGGTCAAATTAAAGTTGAGGAGACAAGGAGACATTTTAGATCAATATTCATAAAAAGAACACAGTATAAGATATAAGACAACATACTGTACATGCATGACCCCTGTTTGTATTTGCCGTGCCCTGAGATCGGAGCAGAGAAGTCATTAAAGCATCCTTTAGTAAGGCTTTGTAGTACGTGTTTGAAGTATGGCGTATTGATTTTACAGTGGTGTGCTTTTTCATTCAATGTTTGAAGTCGCTTTGCAGGCACAGGCAAGTAATCTCACATTCCCCAGTAAAAACGATTGCAAGATAAACATATACAGACATAATAGTAATGATAATACACAACCACATTCCTTAAGACTGAGAATGAGAACTTTGTTCTCGCATCAGACGGATTTTATTATCTGCATGGATTCATTGACAACGGTCTAGAGGTTGAAAGCAGGGCCATTCATACGTTCATACAAGCGCTCTAGAACGTCCACGCACAAGGTTCCAGGTCATTTAATATAAACATGCCTAAACAGGAGCAAAGTTGTGCTTTCCTGTTTCTGTCACAAAGTAGAGGGTAAATAAAAGTGTTGTGTTGGACAAGAGTTTTAATGTGTATAAACCCCAAAATCTCTAAAAAATGTAAAGCAAAAACATAAATATGATTTTTCACAAATAGTTTTTTTTGCAAATAAACATTTTGTCTATTGTATTGTTACACTTGAAATAAATCTCTCAGAATGAGGTGCGCTAAGAAAAATATCACTTTGTCTAAATTGATTTTATTTTAAATATTATTAAACATCACTGAATAAACCTTAATACATTTGGTGACACCAACAATCTAAGTTTATAGAATAGATCAGATATAAAGAGAATAAATCAAACAAATAAAGGCAAACACTTTTGAACAGGGTACACACTATGAGATATAACAGTGAGTGAGTTGTGTAATCCTCACCGAGTTTGTGATTTTGGTCTTATTCTTCCAAATAGATGCCCATGCGTCAGGGGTTAACTGTTCATCAATGCTGCGCTCCCACACTTTCTGCATTGGGTGGTATAGTGTGAGGTTAGCGATTAAGGGTCATTTAGTCCCTTAGAGGAAAGTTTGATTGTTTTGATGCATTATTTACAGTGTTTTTGTAAAAATGTCAAAAACTTTTGTAATTATATTTAAAAATCATACACATTTTATTAGCATTCAACCATAACATTATGTGGCAAACATTTTAGCTAGCGGCTTCAGGAAAACGAAACATTTCACCTTTGTTTTATCCAACTTACTAAACCCAGATCTTGTTTTTTTTGTAACTTTGCTTTCTAACAGCCTGATTCAGATTACAAAGACAACAACAATGCGCACGCCAAACAAAACAAGTAAACAGATCACATTAATCTAGACAGAAACAAAAGCAATCTCACAGGCATACAGATAAACAATTCAGAATGAGACACAACACAATTTTTCAGGTACACCGAGTTAAACATACAAACACAGGCGAAGGGACATTTGTAGGGGGCAACGCTTGGTGAATGGTAGGAAAGGTGGGGTACCTGAGAAAGACGGCCACCCCCAGGGCTGGGGTTTGTGCTTGGGGGCAAACTGACAGGAGGGTTCATGCTACGTTCCCGCTCTTCCTGGTAGATCCGGTCCCTCTCACTCTCTGGTAAGTTGAGAAAGTTCTGCATTGCTTTGAGGTTCACCAGCAAGGACTGAGAGGCTGAGCGGGGGTCCTCTTCTTTCCGCAAGATCTCTGACAACAGGCCCTAGGGTTCACACACAAACACACACATGTGAGCACATCACTGTAAGAAAGTGCGTTTATTGCAACACATCCATGTAATTATTACGCAGCTAATAGTTCTTCACCTGCACACCACGTAAGCCTCCACCCACTCTGAGGCTGATAGAGGACTTTGTTGGTTATAATTAAGCATCATTTACTCCTGCAGTGACTCAATTTACCAGGTGTGTTTGCTGCTGAAAGTGTATGTGAGAGAGAACCTCTGGTTCTAAGCTAGAGACTACAATAATTATGCTGATGTGCTCAAAAGAGTGATCCTCACAAACTTAATATCTTCAACCTCTCCTTTTTTACACCTTGACTACACTCTACTGTGTTTGGTACAATGCTAACATGAACTGGGAGATACTTTAAATCTTGAATATTTTGTAAACAACTTTTGCACCATATTACCATCATACAGTCTGCATTACTGTACCTGTGTGCGGTTGAAGGCAACTCGTGCAAACACTGCCTGTGAGACGCTGGCCCTTTTTAGCTCATCTCGCACCTGCTGGTAAATATCAGAGGAGACCTCAGCCGCCGAAGGGTTGGACCCTGGCTCTCCTGGACCACCGCCTTTGCTAGGCCTTGGAATGGGTGGGTGATTGAGAAACTGCTGGTTAAGGGGGTGCGGGTGTTGATGCAGGAGACGACTGACAGCCAGTTGCTGGTTAATCAGATGAGCCATAGCTAACTGCTGTCTTACTAGCTGCGGACTGAGTTGGGGTGACAAAAGTCCCCCTGGTGCCAAAAGAGGTTGCAGGGCAGTAGCTGGAGGTGGAGGAGGCACCTGTGCTCGTAGTGGAGGACTGTGATGGAGCTGCCCATGAGATGATGGAGCTTGTGGCTGCCCCTGGGTTGGAGGCTGAGACTGGGCAGAATTTGGAGGTTCTCCTGAACCACCTTTGACAAGAGACCCAGCGCTGTTCAATTGCCCAAGCTGCGCCAGCCCAGCCAGGTGAGGGGGCGGGCGCTGTGCTAATACACAGAAATCAGTGAGACTGTCCCTCTCAACTGTGAAGACATGAAGATAAAGCATGTGAGTCTCTTTGAGTTTTAGTCAGAGGAGATACATTCCTTACCCTCAGGGAGCAAGAAAGACAAATCAAAGGCAGCCCTTCACCCAAAGAAACATCAAAGCATTGATACTCACCCTTGATTTCAGAACTTTCCCGGCCTTGCCACAAATAATCCCCTGAAAGAGACAGAAGTATTTTATGGTAAGTGACAAAAAGCATTATTTTACAAACCCAAAAACACCCTTCTTTCAGGAATAGAGAAGTTTCACAACTTCAGCTGAACTTTATGACTGACATGTGAGTCGTCCAATGGGGTCGCTGCAGTGGCACACACATCTGGCAACATGGGCTGAGTGTTTAGCTCTGGAAGGCAAGGAGCAGAACTAATGGAGGGGGTTTGGCGTAACTTAACACCACATTTTCTGTCAGCGTGCCGAAGATCTCTTTATTCTCTGTTGGCGCTCTTTCTGTCTCTGCACTTGGGGTTTGGCCCCACTTTGATCTGTCCTGCTGTGTAATTATTTTGCTTTTTGAAGGGGCAAGAAAAGAAAGAAATTGTCACAGGCATTTGGATGCTAAGAGGCTTAAACTGTGGAACTGTGGGACAACCCTCTGTAGGGCCAGGAAGACCCCCTGCAAGATTTGGGAGAATGATGGGTGGTTTCTATTAGCCAGCGAGGAAGCTTGGGTTTTCCCATCCCGCGTAAGAGGAGTCATTAGGAGATAAAGTATAACAGGCAGCAGAACTTAGTGCTTCTCTCCTTCATCACCCCAAACACCTCGCCACACACCAGCAAACGGCTCATTTCAGGAAACTGATGCTTCTCTGGCCAGACCAGAGCGCTTGTGTCAGGTTAGCTGGTTAGCCTTACGCACATGATTCAGGATGATGTAACAAAACAGAAAAGGAACAACAATGGAATTCTGGAAAATAGCTAACCTTATTTAAACCTGTAAAAAACTTCACAAAACTTTATAGCTACTATTTGACAACAAAATAACAGATGACAGACCGCTGTTTAAAACAATCTCCTTTTGTTGTATCATTAATATTAACTTACAGCACAACTGTAAGTTTATAATAATGATATATAATAATTAAGAATTTTAGCTGCCAGTATATAGTTATATACCAATATAGTTTATAATATTATAGAGTCTGTAGAGTAACCTGCAGTTTTATGTTTCATAGAAACACTTCAAAATCTGCATGTGTTCATGAAAATACCCACAAAAGCCTTACCTTTAATCTTTTTGTACTTCTTGTACCAGCGACCGAACTCTTGGCACTTGGCGGTGGACACATTAGCATAGTAGGAGCTGTTTACTATGGAGGAGATCATACTCTGGGGAAAAAACATAGAAACGAAAGAGGTCAGTAAAAAGGCGGGAACAATGACTGAATAACAGAAATAAACAGTTCTTATAATTAGTATGATAAATGGCCAATAAAATACATTACTGCGGAAAGCCACCCAGGCAAGGCGGATAGCAAATGGCAATGATGAGCTCTAAGCCGCAGTGACACAAGTAAAAACGAAGAGCCCCACACATATGCAAACAATTGATATGAGGAATCAACACCCACACAGAGTTCCACTTAAACACACCATGCACAGATACATAAATCTCTACGATTGCTTGCTTGCTTGGAAATGAGCACTGCGAGGATCGCGGATACACACCCACATCTCGACTCACACAAACTCTCTGGCTCTCTCTCTCACTCATGGTGAAGTAATTTCTGGGGTTTAGAAATGGCCCGTGAATGCAGGGAATTTTTAAGGGAATTCCAAATTGAAGAAGACGATTTAGGCTACATTAAAAATGCACTGACTGCATCGATTAGACCATCGCTAAGCAAAGTGCAATACTAACCCCAACGCTTTCTTTTATGGAACGCTGCAAGGCATTTTCGTTGTTAGTTTTGGCACAAAGTTGTACCAGTGGTGTGTTTTACATGGGTCAGGAGGGAGAAAATCTGACTAGAGCAGCTGGTGACTGCCCAGCTAACAGGAAAGTTCTCAGAACATTAGCTAATGTTCTCTAAAAGTTCTCTCAGAATCATCAAAATAATTCTTGTGGTAACATTAGCATAGCACTTTTTTAACATTATATGAGAGGTCTCAAAAAATGTTTTTCTCAAGCTGTTACAGAATTTGTATTATTTGAAAAATAATTTGAATGACTTTCTATGTTAATACCACATCTTAAAAAGAATAAACATTTTAAACATTCCTCAAAAATTCCAAATAACATTTTTAATGTTTTTTTAACTTAATGGAAACGTTTGGGAAACATTCTTACAACCTGCATTGTTAGCAGTGTGTACCTGGGAGAGTGGACATTCTTTGGCCAGTGTACTCTGGTTCATCTCCTTCAGCAGTTCTTTGAGGGCGTTGCGCACCGTGGCGTGGTTCCACTGTTCTGACGGGAGGTCCTCCAACTTGGCAAAGCTGTATCCACAAAATCATTATTACTCATCTCTCCATCAGTCCACAATAATCATCTTCAATCGCTAATCAATAAACCCTGCAAAAGGCTTATTGTCAGGTCAACAACACCATTACCATGGAGATACAAGGAAACAAACCTGGATGGTACACGACTACACAATGACTACAGTCCTCTCATCTCTGTTTACCTCTTTAGCATTCAGGAATAAACTGCAGCTAGTGAGCATGAAAGAACTCATTGAGCAGTGCAGATAAAAGTTTATCCTGACCTGTCTCTTGTTCTTTTGACATGACAAGAGGACTTCCTTGACATTGTTTTAAGTAAAGTGCACAGCTTCATAGTGTTTCTACTGTCTATTATTGGCAAATGCATGGATAAAAGTGTCTGCCAAATGTACAAATGTAAATATAATTCCTCAGATGTCTCGATACTCATGATGCTGTAGAAATAATGTTTATATAAAAGACAAATTTGAAAGTCAAACATGTCTTTTTGTTTACTCAATGTAAAGATTTACTGAATAATTTTAAGATAATGACCAATATTTTATTTTACCACAGTTTGTGCACTGACTATGACGATAAAGCAAGAGCAGCACAATTTTTAAGACAACACAGAACCAAAGGAGAACCTTTTAAATTCCAAGAACTTCCTATGTTCTAGTTCTCCAGAAAACCATCTGTGTACTGATTAAAAACCTCTGATACCAATCTGCTGAAGAACCGCCCCAAAAAACATATAGACCACAGAGGTTCTTCACCAAAACTGGGTTCTCCGCTGAACCTGCAACAAAGAGCTACTGAAGAACCTTTCGTTCCTGATTTTATCGCTGTTGGCTCAGTGCTCTTTTACCTTTGTAGCTGAATGCGGAGCGTGACCATGTGGTAAACGTCCAGCAACATGTCAGCGACGGTTGCCTCTGGAGCATCTGTTAGGTAATGAATGGGCAGGGGGTTCCAACGGCCCACCTTAATGATGCCTGAGGAAAGAAAACAGAGCGAGTCGATTAACCCCACTTGATCTCATTGTGCCACAAATTTGCGTAGCATATTTCCATGACATCATCAGAAATGGCTTCATGTCAATGATGGCTGTAATGAAATCTTAGTATGGGAATAAGTTAGGAGGGGCAACGCTCCGTTCAGCGGGCAGCTCCACCAAACCAAAACCCAAGCCTGAATACGGCACATTACATCACCACCTTACAGTAAAAATTAGCATTAGGGAGCACATGATACCTCATGTTTGAAAGAAAGAGAGAATGCGAGGGATTTGAACGGAGGGGCGGAGAACCGGGGCGGTGGAGCCATTTGTACTGTACATGGCACACCAATGACAGACCAGTTTGATTTATTAAATATGTCAAGACATGATTGTACATACAGAACTGAAATGAAATGGGCATACTGGGAAATGAGTCACAATTTATTGTTTATGAAACTGATTATTTATACTACGCGTGGGTGTTTGAATCATAGATTTCGGAAATTGCGTGCAGGGTTTTGTGTTTCCTACGTTCCACAAGCAGATTGTCCCAGACTATAAACGCAGAAAACAAGAAGCAATGATAAGGCTTTATCTATTAAACACTTATCAGCCCAGCTAATGGAAACATCCCTGGAATGTTGTCTAGCGTTCTCTTAAAGTTATCTTAAAGTTCTTAAAAACGTTTGTTATATCTCATATGTATCCAAAACTGTATTTTAAGTTGTTAGAAGATTATTCCAGATGTCTTCTAGAACATTCAAACTAACTTAACATTTTTGTTACTTAATGTAAACATTAGAGAAACATTCTTACAACCTAAAAAAAACAGGTAATACGTGTAGGAAGCAGGCGCTCGTCTAGCGCATCGCAGCCTATGACAATTACATCAGACCCCCTCCCACCCTCCTCTCCATTAATGGGCCGTCATAAACACGGGTCAATGATTGTATGATTAACCCAAATTGACTGTTATAAATGCCTCTCATTGTGCAAAGGATGAGACGAGCGTTTATGGCTGAGGAGTAATCTGTAATCGGGGTGTCACCATGAGACACAGCCATATTTCTGAACGATGTCGTCTGATTGTTTTGTAAATACACCAGGTAACTAAGGCCGTCCCAGATTGACCTGGTAAAGACCTGCATCGCTTCCTCTGTTAATGCTTTGTGGGGTTTAATGACAAATGTTCTGGAAACGTCTGAAAGCAAAACTTCAACTCCAGAAGCTTCAAGGGCTTAATAAATTTAGTGTGTTTATCTCCAAATTATTAAAGTCACAAGCATAAATAATTTACTTATTTTGACAAATTATACCTTCCTTCTTGGACTTGCAGAAAAAAAAAAAATCACACCAAAAAATTAAAAAACAGTTACTGTTAAATTTTAGTTGTGTTATACAACACAAAATAACTCCACAAAAAATTGCCATAAAAATCTACTGGTTATAAAATTATTACATAATTCAGGGAAATGAATAGTTTTCCACTACGGACCATTACATTGAAATATATCTAGATTTTTAAAAATATAACAATATACATTTCTAAAGCAGCCATTTTGAATATTGTTCAAAAATATCCAATAAGTGTGTATAAAAGTTACGGAAAATTTATATTGAAAAATGAAAAACGTTATTAAAAAATACACCTGCAGTTGTTCCACTTTCCTAATTATAATGAAACTCAAATTAAATTCCTAATATTAATTATTTAGGAATTTATTTTAAATTCAAAAAGCATCTGAATTCTGAACGGTCCATCCCACTCAACCTCAGGGAAGTTCGCTAGGGAAAAACATCATCGACTAAGGGTGCCACAACTTTATTTTTTCCCAAGAACCACACTGTGCTATTAAAAATGAATTAGCTGACTCTATAATGCCCCTCGCTCTATTTATTTCCAGATGTCACAATCATTGTCAAAATGAGCTTTACATGTAAACTGGACCCTGTGCTTTTTGCATTATTAACTGTTTTTAAAACAACACACACGCCAGTAAACACTTTTCAACACGGACCGACTTTGCACTACGTATATCTTTTGCGTGAATGTACATGTTTACCATCTCTGACAAAAGGAACTAAAAACAGACACAAACCGAAGGCATCCCACGAATGGACGCAAAACACACACACAAACTCTCACACCAAAGCATTTCCCATAGTCTTATGAGAGACTGGCTAAAGCTGTGAAAACTAAACAATGCTAATCACATTACTATCCACTAAATGAGAGCCAGACGCTGAGCAGACTCTCGCTCTCTCTTTTGTCCTATTTGGGTGCTTTAGGCTGTTTGTGTCATTTAAAGACTCCAGCTGCACAATCACACACAGACATGTCGATGGATCACTTACCTACATCCAGACCCTGGGCTGCCTGGCCACTGCTGCCACTAATGCCTGACTGAACCAGTTAGCTTTGGACAGCCTCTGCTTTTACAAATTAGCAAGAGTTCCATTGTTTCCTCTGCGCTCTGTGTTTGTATGTTGACTAGAGAGACACCAGCGATTCTATGTGACCTGTTCAATCGTTGTCTGTCCCTGTTGGATGTATGCTGGGAATATGTGTTACTGAATCTGACTGGAACCGGTGGGCTTGTGAGACCCAGGCAAAATAATGAAAAATAGAAGAAAATGAATAAAAGTGTAAATATAATTACAATCAAAAGAATGACTGCAACACAGTTATTGTCTCTTTTAGGAGAAAGCACTACACTGTACTGTACACAAGTATGTGTGTAAATGTTTATTCAGTGCAACAGATTCAGTGCAAACAAACAACCAACAGGTGGGGCAGAACTATGTACAATAGTCAAAAGCCTATAAATAAAACAGATTTTGTGCAAACAAACAAATGTGAGTCAGTGAAAATGTGGTACAGAATTGGAGACTAAAATATAAATGGGAAAAATGTAAATAAGGTCTATACAAAGAATACAACAAGAATGCAAAAAAATAAATTAGATCTTTTTGCAAAAAAATTATTAGTGGTAAATTAGTAAATTAATTGCTTTTATTTACCACTGTGTGACTTCTATACATCTCAACAGCAGAGACTGAATTCGTTCCACATATTAATTTATAATGTACCAGACGCTGTTTGCCTGGCTAAAGTACTTTAAACATTAAACAGTAAGCACAGTTAAAACTTAAATAGACTTGAAGAAGATTTGTAATCATTCTATTCCCTCAAGTGTACGAATTTTTGACCTCAAAATGTTCAGGTATGAAATTGTACGTCATGTGATATCCACAAACCGCTGTGATTGGCTAGCGTGAGTTTATTGTTAACTATGCTGTGCTATGTTGAATGTGTTCGTTATATCAATTCAAATATCAGTCATTTAACGTTTTATCTACTTTATTTCCCAACCATTATTACGGGTTATAAATAAGATCTATGCAAATCCAGCTATTAAGAGTAACGTTATACCTGCATAACCTTGTGAGAGAGCTGTATGGAAAAACAAGGAGGCTAAAAAAAAGAGGCAGTGCGCTCACTTCAGTGTTGTTTGGGAGCTAAGCATTTATATATCTGGTGTTGTGATCTACTTCTTTATTATCTAAAGGACAACAGGCCCTGCTGGTGACCTTTGTAACTTTAGCGACCTAGGTACACTTTGTACACACAGTCCTATCATCTTTGTTCCACTGTTTCAAAGGTATTTGTGGAGATATATTCCCTAGACAGAGACTTAGAGAGTGAAAGCAAGTCAGACAGATGAAGACAATTTGTGTGATTGTGCTACTTCCCCTTTAGAGCCCTTCGGTCCTCCTTCTTCAAGTCTGTGTTTATATTACTGGTTTCGCTTTGATTTTTGAGGGACGCTGTTTTGCTCATTGTCCCATTGTGCAACGCAGAATGCGTGCCCACCGCAAGGTTCTAAGCCTCCAGGATGTACAGAATCAACGGTTCCTGCATGTTCCAGATCAGATTAGACTGAACTGTTCTCAAGCCTATTCATCAGTGCCGATTAGTTTCAATTGCTGTCAGATTTGAGTGTCAGTGAGTTTAGACCTCAAACACTCCCAGTTTCACATTCACATGTTCAATGTTGAACAGACATCCCACTGGAACCAATTCACAAAAGGAGAGCAAAAAAGCAACGTGACCCATTTCAGTAAACAGTGGTTAACTGTATTCCTATTTACAGTATGATCCGCATCATACAGAGACTGTGGTAATGTCATTAATGAATCATTTTTAACTTGGAAAGACTCTGTTCCTTGTCATTTTCCTCTCTCCCCCCCAGTACAACCATTGTTCCCATTGCCACATTAAAATTCCTCCTCCCAGTGCAGGTCTTTCATGTGGTCGGCTGGTGGCTTGGCTAAAGCTTATGTGTACCCATCCATACACACTCACACACACAAACGCAACCTCACACACAGCCTGAAAACATTCTCTAAAGCACAAACTCTGTTCTGCAGAGCTAGTTTGGAGAACTACAGTGGACTCCAACACTTAAGGTTCTGTTGAAGGGATGCCCCCAACTATGAGTCACAAAGACCACAGATCTCTGTTCTGTTACAATCAATTATCTGCAATGCATCTATATAGAAAAAACAAATTAGACAGGAAAAGCAGGCCTCAGGAAATTCTGCCCCTTACAGAAATGTTTTACCATTTCCTATAGTAGTGTTAAGGTATCTATAATTGTTGGAAGAACAGTATTTAGCTTGTATATAGCATAAAACTATGTCATTTGTAATTATACTTGCAATGCCAATGCAGCTGTTATTTTTACTACGATTATAGAGGTTAATATGTACTGTAGTTGTTATGCAACAATTTAAAAAGGTTTAGCTGTTAAAGTGTACATTTGTTAATGTGTAAGTTTGACTAAACTTAAATAACTAAACAACTGTCAGATAAAGCAGAGGGGACCCATTTCACACAACAATGATAAAACTGACTTGTTTCTGATTGGTTGCCAGGTAAGTCAGGTGACAGATGGAAAGTTGGCTTTGAACATAAATGTAAATTTGGTTGAGACAGGTCTTAAAAATGCGCTCTTAACTAAAACAATGTGGCTCAGAGAATTCAGAGGATTCTCAGGGTCTTAATTCTGAGGAAATATTTGCATGACTAATGAGAGTGAGTCAGAAAAATTGGTCTGTTCCTGACACAAAGTTACTGCATGACTGTTATTCAGAAGACGAAAGACTTCTTTTTGTAGACTGAAAGACATAAAAACCATTAATTGTTGCGTGAAAAACATCCATGAGATTTTTAAAATCTTACTGTGTGTTCCACAGCAAAATAACAGCAAACAGGTTCGAAACAAAATGTTATGAACAACAGGTCAACTGTTTCTATTCTACTTATAAGTGATGCAAGTTATCACCACAGCCTTTAAAGTTCACAGGTTAGGTAGCTGTCATGGCGTAAAGTAAGTGAGTCAAACAGGAACAAAGCTTATTTTCTTCAAACCGACCCAAGTGGCCGTTCGACCCGCTGCGGCCGCATGTCAAACGTGGCAGTGCAACAATGCAGTCGTGCTGTAATCCGTCACCACTGTTAATTGTCTGAAGCCTTAAACTACAGGTCTGTCCATACGGTTCTATAAAAGAACTCAGACCCTTATAATTGAAATAAACAATATCTCCCAGTTAATTACCGGTCAGGCTAATTAAAGAAAGGCAGCGGTGCTTAAATATACCACGAGGAGAGAGCTATGCAGGACACAATTCAAACAGGGAGAAAATAGATGGGACTCTGTGTAATTTTGGTTGTGAACCGCAAAGGAAAAAATGTATAATTTAAGCCAGAAATTATTCATTTAACATAAACGCTTGCTTTAAAAAACAAAAAGTATTCATTTGAGAGAGGCTCTCTCTCTCTCTCTCTCTCTCTCTCTCTACTCGTATGTAATTCTCTGCTCATTCACTGAGAGTTTAGGAATAAACTCAAGTCAGTGGTAATGATGGGAGAATCTTGTTACTATGTGTTATTGAGTGTGGGATAGTTCTAGCCCATATCTCTCTCCTCATTTATCTGGGCTGACAAGGGTGAGGTAGTGTGAATAATATTTTGACTAAACTTCTGTTTGTTTATTCTGTCTTCCTCTGTGTCCTCGTAATATTGTTTTCTGACCGGCTGGACTGATGTCCAGAGGTGACCTCTCATTTTTTCTCTGTTTTGGGGAGTAGCGTCTGCGACTTTCTCACTGATGTGGCGCCATTGTGTGGGCCAGACAGAACAATTTTGCCTTTTCAATCATAATGCCGCTTCTATCAATTTACATACTTGTTTAATTTTAAAGCACATAACGGTATTTTTGGAAGTTACTGTGTGGGTAACATATTGATTCTGTTTTGACACTTCAAAGGAATCTGTATAGGCCGCATTGAGTGTCTAAAGACGTGCTGTTACCCTTTGAGTGACCTGCGGGGGCTGTACTTTATTCTGAATATTATATTTGTCCATCAAAAAGAAGCTTATTTTAACATTATTTTTTGATGAACAAGTTGCGTGTACACAATTACACAACCACAGGTTATTTTCAATTCAAAAACTACAATCTTAGAAAAGTAACAAACATCAGCCTGTGACTGTAATGTCTTAATTAAAGGTTAAAAGGCAGCCTTCGGTTTTAGTCTCTCTTTTGTCTGTACTGACATGGCTTTTTAAAATACATTAAAAAATAACACGCCACCCCATCACAGAACAATTATTGTCTAGTCAGACTTACAGATTGTGAGCTCTGGTTAAAACCTACGACCAAAAAACAACATAAAAATACGCTTACAGATGCTAAACGCTCAACCTGTCATGGTGATGACTTTCGTTACCAAATAAACGTCTAAAAGATGTTCTTTTCGTCTAAAAGAAAGTTCTAAAAGACGATTGCTTTAAATTTTCTACATACTTCACAAAATACAAGCAAACTTCTAAGTTTTTTGGAAGATGACAGTTTTGTGTAATAAAATACAGCGTTATATTCCTGCTCTGACTCAAATACTCATAAACATTCTCTATATACACACACACAAACACAGAAAACAGACACATACTATGCAAGTACAAAGAAAACAGCGGACACAAACTTGCATTCCCACAAAGTTACAACACACACACAAACGCAGTTCACATGCATCTTTTTGACGTGAAAGTACCACATTTTTTGCCTCTTGCTTTGTTCTTTTTAATGGGACTTTCAGACGGTCTGTGATTCAGTTATAAACAAATGGCCTTCCTGCTCTCTGTTCTCAGACACATAAGCACAAAACAGTATATCCGTCTTTCAACATCTCAACAGCTTTCTGCCCGTGCTCAGTGACACTCTAATAGCGCTGAACCGTAATGGAATAACATTCTGCATAATGTTTTTAAATATATTCGAAATAAAAAAAGATATTTTACTTCACTTTTGTGTATCAAATCCAATCAGTCAATGGAAATCAATGGAAAAATGTTACTCAAAACTGATATTGGAGATTCTATTTGTCAAACCAGAAATGGAATGGCAAGTTCAGCGCATTGCATTATGGGATATAATGTTCATGTCCTTTCAGAAATACTTCCCTGAGATTCCCTGAAACCAACTGACAACATCTTCAGCATGACTTTAAGGTTTAATTCTAGTAAACCTCCGAAAAAACCTTTGTTCTCTGCCAACCTTAAAAACAACACTGGTTCTAACTTTATAGTATCTTCCATTCTAAACTGAAATATGTGTCTTCTGATCTGCTTATGTTTTTAACTGAAAGTGGAGATAGAAATTTACTCTTAAACGGACCTCTGGTTCTGTATCTACCGTAAACATGATGTTGGACTCACCGTGCGCCTGGGCGGCAGAACTATGAGAGTAGCCCAGGGCGAGAAGCGCTGTCTCCACCAGCTGAGTGAAAAGAATGTCCTTCCTGACCAGCACAAACTCTGCATGTTCCTCTCGACCCTCACCCTCAGAGATCATCCCTCCATCCACCTGCTCCACCACACAGAAGACTGGAATCATCAGACCTGCAATGCAGTACATCAGCAGAGCTTGAGAAGCGCTGAAACGTTGGCTAGAAGATCCAGAGAAGACCTGAGATGCTTATTCAATGTTTTATACAACAGCAGCTTAACTTTAGAGGTGAAATAAGAGCTGAGGTCACTGGCGCAAACATCTCAAAACATCTACCAAAAAAGTTGCTTTTGTTGTCATTGAACTAAAATGAACTAGACTGCAACTTTAATCTTATGAACCTAGTTTGAGAACCTCTATCTACAGTCATTAACTAAAAAAACTGACACTTTGCAAATTAAATGCTATTTTTATGAATTTACATACAAATTCTATTCATGGCTGTTTTTTTTAAGTCAAAATACCATTATTTTGAAAAGCCACGTGCTGTTCACAAGAAATGTCTTTTCATTAGAAATCATTAATGATTAATAGGCTCATCATTTGCATTTGAATGAGGTGGCCAGGGTCAATTGTTGGTTCCAGCTTTCCTGGCCAATGCAAATATCCAATGTGGACAAACCGTCCAAATTCTGTATCAAATCAACAGTCAGACCAGCTCCATTATGCTCCATTAAAGCTATCAGCCTTTATGGTAGCTTTCTGAGGGCTGCTTAGCTGATATCTCCTCAAGTCAACAAACTGCGTGCTAACAGCAGGGTCACTTAATAAAATGAGTTGCACGAGTCTGCAACGGATATGCAAACCTTTCTGCTGTCTGTGTTGGATAACAGCTTAATGCGCTGCATATTATTTTAGTAGCGTTGCCTTCGTTAACATTTTAGTTAAAAATGTTTATGATTAACTTGGAAAATATGTTGGCAAGTTATTTGGTGGGTACAGAGTCCCGTCGTCTAATATGGTGTTGGGATGCATGGTCATTCACGGTTTGTTGAGAAATACTGTAGTATGTAAGACTTAATGATGCCTGAGAAACACACATCCCACCCAAGTTTCCTCTGGTTAATCTAAGCTTAACTTATCCTGCTTGCTTGTTACAATTTCACAGAATTGCTTTGCGCTCTACGGACGTCTGTCCAGTGACCATTAATTAATGCTCTCCATTGAAATGAAAGACTGAAAGCATTGGGCAAAATCTTAATACTAATAATACAAAGCGCTACTCTCTCACCTAATTTACACACACACACACTTCCATACAAACACATACATTTACGCATTGCTCCCAGAGCCCCATGGTTTAATCAGTCAATTCCTATATTTCTATTTCCTTTCCATTAATCACTCTGGCTTCCAGTTTAGAATGCTCTTATGGAGTGAATTACAGGCAAGGGGACGGTGCCAATTCAAGTAAGTGAATTTCCCCCAACAGGGAAATATAACTGTCAACACACAGCAGCTCCCTGCAGTCTCTCTCTCTCTCTCTCTCTCTCTCTCTCTCTTTTCTCTCTCACTGGTTGGCTCCCATAGGCTCATCTCTGTAGCCTGTGTGAGCGCAGTTTCATCATAAGATAATAGTGTGTGTGTGTGTGTGTGTGTGTGTGCTGCTCACGTCTGATTCGTTTCTGTGTGTGTGAATCTGTGTTTAATTATTTTGCAACACTCACTCATTGCGTCTTACAGTATTAGAGCACAAGTATAATATTAAAACAAATCTCTTCACACAACCTCTCATTAAACCAACCATTCGCTGTATCTGCCAGGGCAACGAAAGAAAGAAACCTGCCACTTTTAAATATTACCTTTCTTTCTGTCTGTCTGGTGTCAACTAAGTTCCAGTTGTAGTTTTCATCCCAGCGTTCTGCTGTGTTTTCAGAGCCCTACGCCTGAGATGAACTCGTTTACCCTTTGAAAACCGGCTGTTTATTGTACGTGTTTATTGACATAAATATTGTGCAAAATCAAATCTGATGCTTCAGAGGTGTACGCCAACTGCTGTAACACACAAAAACACACACGGCTAAAATCTAACAGCCAGAATGTTGAGGTTTAAGTCTATAAAAAATCTAATCCGTATCTGATATGTATCTTTATGACTGGCTTCACACATTGCTTACTGACAAACTAAATATGTAACTTACCTAATACGTAACATCAGGCCAGTGTCACATGTACACACTTCAACTAAAGTGATTTTAAACTAATTTATTTCCAATTATTATACAGGCATCAGAGGCTTCATGGACTTTAATTAATGGAGCAACATTAAATTGAGATTTATTTGCACTTAAATTTGCATGTCTGCACTGCAAAAAATGCCAACCAAGGACCCTTTATAAAGAATTTGTCCTTATTTGTACGAGAGTTAACACAGTTCATTAAATCATCACCTTTGTTTCAGATGCTTGTCTTAAAACTACAGGAAACATGAATTATGAAACATTGCTTCCTCTGACAATAGATTACTGCAATTACTGCTTCCCTTTAAAAGATACATTGTTTTATTTAACCTCTTTGCTGTCTAAGTATCTTTGTAGACAGTAATACAGTGCATTAAAAAATAACGCTCATGTTCTGTGTCAACTTCCCGTGTGTAAAAACACATTGAAAGGCACTCAATAATCACAGCTGTGACTACATCACTGTATATGTGGCAATTCGTTAGGGTGACTGTAATCAATATGAGCCCCTTTCATCACACACACTGTTACAATCGATAACTGACCGAGCAGAAATAAATCATCCTCTTATTTCACTAAGTTTATGGTGCCCGCAACACTCCTGTGAGCTGCGCTACATCGCTGTATGGAATTAAACTGATTTGCATTATGTACGATGAGGGCTCCTTTAATAAAATCGAGGCGTCATGCAGAACCTGTGGTGGGTTTGGACCAGTGGAGACGGAGATTATGAATTACTTAACCTGTTTATGAATTATTGCACAAAGAAGGTTGCTTGCTTTTGTGCGATTCCCTGGAATTATTTGGTGGGAATGAAATATTTATTTGTCAAACTGAACATCTTTTAATCTGTGGGTTTCTGTCTTTGAGTATTTTCCTGTTTGTCTCCACCACATAAGTAATAAATGATGAGAGATTTACTGTGTGGTCGTGAGGGTCTCACCTCCGAGGGGTCTCTGAGAGGCTCCGTTGTGGCGACTACGGTGTCCAGTGGGGCTGCCGTTGAGTTCTAGGCGGCCCATTTTTGGTTGTGGCGCACCAATATCAGGACTGGTGCTTCCGCGACGTTCCGGGCTCTCCCGCAGAAGAGGACTGTCTCCTCCGCCACGCTCCATCCCCCTCCACACTACAGGGGGAACACCAGCCAGAGGATAAGGACCTGAGACAAGGAGAGGGAGAGAATAATGGGAAGAATAATATTAAAATTACTAAAAACTATTGTTATTAAAAAATATTGAATTCATATCAAGGTACAAGCAACGCCATGTCAATGATTTTAAAAATATTAAAAATGCTAATTGAATTTTTGAAACTTATTTGGAAATATTTGAACCCAATGCTGAGAGAAATTCGTCCGAATCCTAAATATCCCACTTTATGAGGAAAAAAAAAACAAAGGAATTTTAGTTTATTTGATTGCTTTCAGGAATTCTGAAATTCCATCAGTCCAAAGTCCTGTATGATTTTCTGATTAGGAAACTCTAGTTCAAAATCCGAGAATTGCCAGTAATTTTTAACTCCCATTCTGAGCAGCGACGACCGGCAGACAACACACAGACATCAAACATCAAAACTCAATGTCCTAAAATACAGTGGATTTGTTTAAAAGGATGCTGGCATTTTATCACCACTATCAGCAAACAGCAGAGCTGAGGCCCAGTGTCCCGTTCTGCTCCAGTGTTTGTGGAGAATGTAAACTGATGTGTGCATCTGAGTGTGTGTGTGTGTTCATGTGTGGCACCGATGCCAAAATAACAGGCCCTCAAGGCAAACATAAATATTATATGAGGGCAAATATTCTAAAAGTATTTTTAAGAATTATTAAGTCATCCCAATTATAGCTGTATGTGTGTGTGTGTGTGTAAATATAGCATTTCTGAGGGCATGTGGATATCTGGATACACTCGTCTGGACTACGGTGCTCCATGGGGGCAATATTTCAGGGGTCTTTGTTTTTCAGCCAAACCTTTAATATTGGTAATGTCCATAGGACTGAGTGCCAGGCAGCATTGAGTCCATGCCAAAGACAAAGAGAAGCATTCACCCCATTGGCCAAATGGAACTGTGATTTGCATATTTGCATATGACTTTCTAAATACAGAGCGATAATGATTGGGCTAAAAGACAGACAGACAGACAGACAGATCAAATTTTTTAGTATTTCCCACTCTAGTCTCGGATATTGATTTTAATGCATCCGCAGAAAGACTTTATTCCGGTGTCCACCCACACTGCTATTCTTTTGACATTAAAACTCTTTCTCTGGCCCTGACGAGAAAAACACCATCACAGAAAAAATGTCCAAAGAGAATTACAAGCTGGAGCAACATTTTCAAAATGAATAATAAATTAAAAACATTAGCCTCTGCGTGATTAAAAAACTAGCGCCGGTCCAGAAAGCAAGTGTCTGAATTCTTTAGTGTTTAATAAGCGGGTGGGAGGAAAAACACTTTGAGGGCATTTGAATGGAAAGAAATGTGTTAGTGTGCTGCTACAAGAACAAGAATGGATGATCTAAACTGTACTCACACACACACACACAGATTTACAAAGCCTTTGAGACAGTTAAACAGTGTGAACAACATGCTGAAACAATACACATACATAAAGACACAAACAAACTTGCCAATATTTATATCTTTTCACAATTATTAGCACCCATGAAATAAAGCGTTCCAATTTAAATCAACATCACTACATGTGGACCATAAGAAACGTAACTTCTCATTTCAGATGTTCAGACTCTGCATCACAAACAACAGAAGATCAGAATAAATAAAAGGCCGCTTCTACATGTATGATCACAGAGATCCACTTCAACTCTGCGAGCAGAACGGTTCTGCTTTTAATTAACAGCTCATCTACGATGTGGACTTGCCCATTAGACTCGCAGTCCCAGGGGCAAAATGAAATCTCCTCACAAAAAGTGACTCTAAATGTTTCAGATACTTGCACGGAACTAAACAAGAAAATAAAGGGATTTAACCGCAAACGGACACAATGTCCATTGTGCTCCCCACTGTTTGCCTCTCTCCAGCCCCTCTCCATTTCCCTGCATTATTATCAAGCCCTAAAGTCTGTTATCAGCACTGATGGCCCGTCTTTGTTCCTCCTTCACTGGGCTTCACAGGTTCTAACCTGTCTGATTTTAATGAGTTCTCCGATCCCAATCAAAAACTTGTCTGAATCTCTTCTCCCATCTCTGTGCCAATCTCTTATTCTTTTTTTCCTCGTCTCTGATCCTCCACCAAATATTTGATGAGGAGATAACAGCAGCTCCAGTGTGTCTGCCCGTCACTAGCATAGGAGGACGGGTACCAGCTACCGGCTACGTAAAATGTTGCTGTGAAAGTTTGTTCTGGTCAACATGCATCGGTGAGTAAACCTGTCAGCTCGGTGATGAGATATGGTAGCTATGATGTCGCTCATATTACTTATTCATGTAAAATTTGAATATGAAAACAGTAGCAATGTTTGATTATGGATCTGCGTAGCGCTTTCTGGTGAGTTTTAAATTCACACAGATGTTTCTAACGCTAACACTGACTCTTCATCATAATATAAATTAGAATTTATTCCTCTATTTTAAATGGCCAATTGGGAATAAACGACTTTGTGTTTAAACTCACATTAAAAGTGGGTAAATCATTTAAAGATTATTAAGAATGCTTAGGAGACAGCGACTAGAAAATAAATGTGCTGCTGTAATTGTGTTTATATGTTCATCAGTTTAGCTGAGCTGGTGAATTAGTTTGTGTCCTTTTGACAGGTTAATATCAGCTGAAAAGATTAAACAAAAGAGATAAATCCGGGCACATTATCAAGAATAACCAACGAAGACAAAAATGAAAGCAAGATCTTAATTCACATAGCAAACAGAGGATAATAAAATGCCTTTTAATAAGCAACAGAAAATAAAAGGGGTGCATTAAATCAAGTTAGTTTAGCAATCCACACAGTACAGCCATTACAAAAAGGCAGATTTTTGTGTTAATAAACAGCACCCATAATACTAATTTGCCTCCTTGACAACTGACACACTACATGGAACTGAAAGATACACAGCACCTTGGATTCAAACTTGTACCTATAGTCTTTTCACTACCAGATACATGGTTCCATTTTTATTTGTAATGCTTGCAGCCACACATTACAAACATAACTAATGACTGTTATGTTTAGTGGTAGATGAGAGAAGCCAGACGAGGGAGTGGAACAGAGCTCTGATCCCATGAGACTCAAATTTCCAAACTACGACGACCACACTGCAGACTCTCTCCTAAGCATGCAGTATACATTTTCTGCCGTTCCATACTAACCCTCCTCTTCCCTGCGCTCTTTTCTTTGGCACTGTGAGTGGCCTTTGCCAAATCTACCACACACAGGAAACTGAGGGCAGTAAAAGACACATTACTGATCTGACTGTGCTCACCCTGTCAGTCACTACACACAGAGGGGAGAGAGATAGAGAGAGACACTGAGGGGAAAGACAGAAGGTCGTAAAAAAAGAGAAAGCAGAAACGTTGCCTTCCCAGATTAGGATCCTAGACGACAGAAAAAAACAGCAAAAGTCAATAAATAAATAAACCGAGAAATGTAAACCGTAGACAAATGAGGTATGCAAAGGGTTGCATTTTCAAGCTAGGGAGAGTCTCATACTGTAAGCAATAAATGAAGCCCTTTAACCGAGGCACAGTTAATAACAACTAATAGAGACATACATGCAAATGTGCCATGAGATAAAGTCATGCCATGTCACAGGAGTTGGTGGTATCTCTGCGTTGACGACGTGCTAAGGCGTTAACCTTATTGACCAGGGAATAGGGCTATGATACTCATTTATTGCAGGGTTATTAAAGCATCGGCTCACTCAGGGTACAGATAAAGCGGCTGAAGATGGTCGAGGGATATACGTTTTTAAGGCCCCTGCATTGTCTCTCTCTGGCACAGGTGTGTGCGGAAGGGACGGATAGATAGATAGCGCCTTATCACCCCTGAATTTGATGGCAGATCAAACTGTAACCAAGACAGATGATTACACTGGGGATACACACAGTAAGGCAAACTGAGACCTTGGACTGTATAATAATAACAACAGCAATAACATTAATCATCGCAATAATTATTAGTAGTAGAATTAATAATAAATATAATAATACATATAAACATTAGTTAGAAAATGATCTACGTGAGACAAAGAACTACAGTTGCCATAATATATTGAGACTGTAAATGTATTGGACATGTGCAGGGAATATGTAGATAGGGCGCGACAGATCTTCCGGGGAACACATTCAATTTACTAATAAACATCTTAAACAGTTAAAGAGTGAGCAGCAGTTTATTATGTTCCCTAAAGCACACGCTCCCTGTCTAGCGCATACACAAAAGCGCAGACACACAACTGTACACAAGCACACACACACACAAACCACAAAGCAGCCTCACAGCTCTGACACTTTCAGGGACCACACATCGACTCACAAAAATCACACATGGTAGACAACACTAAGCAGGGCTATAAAATGCACATGAACACGCATACACAAACTGAACTTATAATGCAGAACGCAATAACAGTGATCTGGGGTTATGTACGCAGTGGTTAAAGGTTGTATAGTTACAATTTGCATTTTATACAAACACACAGACACACACATATAAATTATGGCACTTCTATGTTGAGGTCTATACGTATATGATATACGTAAAAGATCATTCAGCAAATTTTAAAGAGCAGAAAGGAAAACAGGAGAGCTTATCACATCCCTTGTTCTCAATTGACCAACCCAATACAAACTGATATTGCTGTTAATTCAACAGAGTACAAAACAGGCCTCAGTACAGACAGATGCCAGTATGGGTTTAAATTAAACACACATTAATGATTCCTTATCTTAATCTTTCTGTGCTCTCATCCTTTACGTTAGGAATGAGATTTAAGAGGAATCATACTGGGAAAAACAAAAATGAAAATAGCAGTAAAAGAAAAAAGTAGTAAATAAAGAAACTCGTTTGTCACCAAGTGTCAGATGCTTACAGAAAAGTGGCTGATGGCCTGTAATGAGGCCTCGACAAGCTATTTGCAGTAAATTTGCAAAAATTATAAAAATGTTAATGTAGCTCCTAAATGCCGATTGTCCAAAACAGTATTTTAGTCTTTATAAAAGTTATGACGCACGTCACCTGCTCTTCTAACCACTGCGTGTCTATCGCAACACCCACATAACTTTTACCTCCCTTTGCCATTAAACTATTTCTTCTAGATGAGAGGTGACGCCTATTCGTTTGCATAACATTTTTAATAAAAAATAGTCCTTCACATTTTATTAAGTTGCAAGCGCTTTATAAACGCAACAAGGTATTCGGGTGCATAACATATTATCGTAGTGATTTCTGAAGGGCTCCAAAGCCTTGATGTGTCTAACACAGATCGAGATATTAACCTTCTTTCATCTCTTTCATTTTATCACGATATTTCAATGTATGTTATATTCCTAAATCGTGTTATATTTCATAAAGATGCGCTACAGCTACAACTTTCGTGCGTCTAAAAGCCTTAAATATTGCAAATTAAAAGTGTTACATATAACACACAGTAAATAAGTCCCGAAGTAGCCAAACTCCACCCAGAGTCACGGTTTACGGACGATAGATGAAGGTAAGATCGGAAAAAAACATGCCACGAATACATGCTGGGTTTAATCTATGCTGATGTCCTCCGTGGTTTGGAGATTAAAGAATCTTAGAGATCCCATCCAGTCCAAAATCTCTGAGACCTATAGAGTCTCTCTTAAAGAGACTAATGAGCTTTTTGTCTTCATGGTCTCCCCTGGCTATGGGGGCCAAGTTTGTACAAATGAATAATGGATACATCAATGTAACTTTAAAAAGAAACAGAAAGATTTCTAACGCTGATGGCAGCTATATAGCAAACATACCTCCTCTTGCACAGACATGATTTTGTGAGTGACTCTTCAAATGCATTGCTATAAAGTTTTAAAGATATGTATACATAACTTGGAGTTTGAACTGACAGGGGAAAAAATTATCGCATGTAATATAATAACAAATCATGTGCACTCGGCATGTGTTTTTTCTTTTTTAATTTAACTATTTACTTCTGAGTTCAATCTAATAAGAATATAACCGTCTTCTGGATTGTGGCTCCATTTGCATGTAATGTGTATTGATTTTGACAACAGTGGGATAGCGATTTCATTACTTAATTCTGACTTTCTTTTTTTGTTTTGTTTTGTTTTGCTTCGAGCAAAGACCGCTCGGTTCACTTCATCCATCCTCCTTATGTAGAAAGAAATCCACGGATTCTGCAAGGAAAAATCTAATTCATTTTAATGGCCTGTGTCTTTTTAAGGAGGTATGTTGTGCCTTCTGAGGGTGGAAAAACAATGCCATCACATCTTACTAACTTACTAACTAGTTTAGTTCGTAACACGACAACCAAGTTATTAAACCTATGCCTGATGTTGCCATAGACCACGGACACGTTTATATCGCAGGTATTTGATTTATTCGTTACAGGTATGTCTGGTCCAGAAAATAAAATGTCTCAAACTATCAGAGAATCAATTTATAAATACATTGTCCTGTTTAATCGAATAATCGATGCTGTATGTGTCTATGTTTCGCTCCTTAATCGCCGTCTAAATAAGGCTTCTAGACTGTCTATTTGTACATTTAATATATATATATATATATAATCAGTCCTCTGAAATATCTAAAAATATTAAACTAGAATTTTCTAAAGTAATAATTCTAATAAAAATATGCATTAAGTTTTGTCCTATTGATTTAGATACTTCAATAGTAAGTTGGTGCACCTAATACAAAAATATAATAAAGTCGAATTAGCAATTGTTTCACAACGTGAGCTAAACTACCAAAAACACAAGCAGCACAAGGTTTGCACAAAACGTGTAGAGAACCATCAGTGAAATGCACGCGGTATTTTAATGCACCATTATCATTAATTACCTTCTTTAATAGCAACAACCAAAATAAGACAAAAGGAAGCAAAAACGAAAGCAAACTAAGTTTGTCTTAAAAATCTTTTCTCTGATATTGACTCACTACATGAAACAATTAATCGTTTTGTTCCTTATATATTAATCGTCGTATTTTTTTACAAAATAATGGGCTAAAATAAATAAGTGTACGTCGCATAACAGTTTCAATATCAATGTTTCAGAGCCCTCACTTACATATACAAGATGTAAAATCGGCTATAAATAAATCAACTTAAGAAACTGACATTAACATATACACATAAAGCAAACACACACATACAGGCTCAAACACACACATACAGGCTCAAACACACAGAGCCATTAGGGCGATGAGACCACAGACAACGTGTGAAACTACATTTGAGGCCTAAACTTGTAGGTTGTAGTAAAAATCTGTATTTCCCCGAAAAATTCGCCAAACTGTCCTAATAACTACATAAGTGTCAGAAAGTTAAACTATCCCTGAATTTACCAAAGGTTTTTAAAGGGCTTAAAATATAAATAGACCATGTTTAAAACGTTTTAAATGAGTTCAGGTTATAAGTACCTACAGGTCTCTGTTACTGTAACACACTCGTCATTAGCAAAACAAGTTACCAGGAAACCACCACAATCTGTTGAATTAAATGGTTTAGCTTTGGCCTTATATACATATTTTGCTAGAGAAGAAAACACGTTTTCTAAACTATTCACACTGCATGTCAATTTCTTTAACACGCTTGTCCAAAACGCACTTTGTGATGTAAGTTTTAAACTTAAATTCATGTTGCAATCATTCAATTATGTTAAAAAAGGCCAAACAAGAAATAAAACTTGAGTGTAGATGATAAATAATATAACTATTATTAATTATTAATTGCAAAAAATTCCGGTTATCACCAAAAGTTCCATTGTGCCAAAGTTTTCTTGAATAAAATTTGCATGGGAAAATGTGCCGTAGTAGCATTGCAGGACATATCCCAATGTTCAACACAAATTATGTATAACATAATGAACATGTATGTTTACGATCCGTGACAAACAAACAGTCTAAATTATTGCATGTTATTATTTTGCGCATTACGAGTGAGGCCTCTCCTGTCTGTGCACTGACTTCTATCCCATGCGACATTTATGTTAATCGATATTTTGAACAGTTTAGTCCTAAATAAGTTGTTGTCTAGTTCCAGAAAGAATCATTATAGTCACATTACAGCAGCACTTAAGGAAACAAGACGAAGCGCTTCTCTGTTGCACTTACTGCTTATGGCGTGTCGGTACCTCGGTTGGCCGTTGAGAGGGCTCTGTCCATTGATTAAAAGTATTGAATCCAGGGCTGGGCTTCTCGCTGCCTCGCGGAGGACTGAAAACGGCCGGGTTCGGTGGGTTCGGTGTTGAACAGTCGGGCTCCGAGCACTGTGCGCTGTGAATGAGCCGCTGGAACTGAGAGACTCCAAGCTGAGGGGTACAGGTAGCAGAAGATAGACAGAGTGAAGAGAGAGAGAGAGAGGGTGCGAGAAAGAGAAAGAGGGAGGGAGAAAGAGGGGGACAGTGCACGGGACTGAACACAGCACAGAGATCCGAAAAGCAAACGACACAAGTTCCGAGAAGCGACCGACGATAATCTGCCCGGTACGGTATCTTGCTCACGGTTTACGGGAGTCCGTGGTACAAACCGGGCAGAGTGAAAGCCTCGGCTGCGGGCGCAAACAGCATCAGAAGCCGACACTGCATGCACGGCAAGAGAAACAAAGCAAAACAGACGTCAAATATCTGCTTTGTGCGATGCGGACAATACCTATTACAGCGGTGCAAAACCTCAACAGCAACAATGTGAGTGTGTCACTTTCAATCTCTCCCTTGCTCGGCGCGCGGACTGACGGAGAGGGGGAGCGGAGAGAGGAGTGGGAATGGGAGGGGAGGACTGGAGAGCAAACGTGGAAGTGTGACAGGGAGGGAGGGAGGGACTGGGCCGTCCAAGGTAAGTAATTAATGCATCCGATACATGCCTGTAAGTTATCAATAAAGCGCATTAGTTCTTGTTAACTTCTTGACTTTTGCTTTTAACAGTTATTTGATGTATCCGTTGGTTTATATGCTTTCGTGTTAGTTCAGACATGCTCGTTTTTGTATTAAGAAGCTGTTATGATAAAATGCACGTTAAAGTATTTCTCCTGTAACTTTTTTAACGCATTTAATTGAATCTGCAAAGCAACGACGCATTTAATATTCATTTGATAAAGTTCGTATTTAAACGTCGTGAAAAGCAAATTGTATGCAGAAAGATAATGCAGAACGATCTGCATTAAACTGCGATAAGACGCGTGCATGCGGGGCTCTTTCAGTCCCCTGTGGGGCAAAACTACACTGGTGAATTTGTGGATTAATGCAAGGACGAAAATACAAAGTATAGTTCCAAAAATGATTGACAGGGTGCATTTACACTAACTGCATGTAAACACCGACTTCCTAAAATGTAACATTTACTGTATCAAAAGCCTTTTTCTTATTAAAGGCATTATAATCTATTGATGACCCACGTCACGAAGTACATTAGAAGTGACACGCGGGGAATAATAATAATTATTATTATTACAATTATTATTATTATGGACTAATGACACCAATACCAACATGCAAAGGTGCAAGACCAGACAGAAACAAATGGAGCATGCGGACACATACATCATGGTTTTAGGGTCTTGTTGTCTTTAACAATACTTGCCCATTTGCAAATCACCTGTAAGCCATCAGAGCTCAACAGTTACGCACACAACACGTAAAATAAACCCAAACGGACCTCACAGAACCAGCCTAAGCTTAAAAGCATCAACGACTGCGCATTTCCTACAGTTTCTACAGTACTATTAGTTACGTTTAAGCAAACAGCCTAAGTCACACACAAAAAAACATCTGTAGGTTAAAATGCATGCAGAAATTCGTAGATCGACACGTCTCTGTAAGCAAATACATTCTCTTCGATCATAGTGTAGAAATATATAAATATCATACCTTTTCTCGAAGTGGCTTAATGGGAACTCATTAACTGCACAATAGTGTGTGCAGATGGTTGATCTGTTGGTTTGAGACACTTCAGAGTGTGTGAGCAAACGCTGGCTGACTCTCCAACCTCATTCGTCACTATTATAAGATAATGATCCACGATGATGAAGGCGACGTGAGGCAGCGTTGCGTGTCACTGACAGGTAAGAGGCGAAACGAATTGTGCTGCTAATAAGAACCAAGAATTGCAACTGATCAATACATTGTATGCAGAAATCAGTGGGAACGGAGTGAGAGAGAAGAAGAATAGGAAGAGAGAAAGAGAGAGAGAGGGGGAGAGGGGGAGAGAGAGAGAGAGTCAATTTTTCGTCTGTATAACAAGGTTCGCTCTGTGGTTAATACACAACCTCAAAAGTAGATACCTGTTGGTCTGGACGAAGCAAAAATATTAAAATATGAGGTAGAGGTTATGAGGTAGATGCGTTTCTATGTGATTTTATATACATACAATGAATCAGAATATCGCCTGATGGCTTGTTCTCGTGTAAGCTGTAATAGCAGAGTACATTTGTTCTCGTTTTGATGCATAAATTAGTGGCATACATGTTTGTGGTTGCCGACAGAATGAAAACATCTACACAAATTTGCTTCCCGTCAAGTTTTGTTTGTTCCAGCAAATGCTTTTTTAATTCACCGACTCCAACAGCCATATTTTATACCCTTATGGCCAATAATAAAATATTTCGTTACACAACAGTCATATTTCTATATATACACCGTTTCATCCACACTACACATTATATAGATATATATATACATAGATATATATATAGAGAGAGAGAGATAGAGAGAGAGATAGAGGTCTAATTAAATATACAATGCTTGTCAAACTCTCGTTTAATGTAATAATAAAATATGCAATAAAGAATCATTTTCATTCTCGATCACATTTAAGCCTTTGGACATTTCGGTATAAAAATATTTAACAAAAAATATAATCCAAGTCGGAAGTATTTGGTTATCTGTGTTATTTAAATGCCTCTAAATGTTTGAGTTAGAAATCAGCTTTAAATTATTCGATCGTTCCTCTTCGTTCACGTTCAATAGACAAGCAGTTTTTCTGCCTATACCTCCATTCATATTTCTGTTCATTTTAAATGCAAAATCAAACTTTATTCCCTAATAACGACTCCTGACGAGAATGAATATTTCATAGCGCACGAGAAGAAGAGAAGAAACGAGCAAAAAATAGATAAATTAACAAATAAATGTCACAGTATGAATCACAGTGTCGCGAGGTTTGTCTACACCTTGTTTTCTTTACGTTATTTGACGTTTCATGTTTATTATGGTGACATTGGGCCCAGTTTTGTTATATTAAAATAAAACTCGCAGCAAAACAATGATCAGGCCCAATAAAGCTTTGTGAAGACATTTAAAGTTTATTTTAATTTATAATGAAAGTCTCGACAATGAAATATGTGTTTTCTTGTGTATGGGGGACTAGAGGGCTAATAATAGAGTTTATACATACAGACTAAATATATACTCTATGTAACTAATTTTTGAGATTTATTGTGGGTTTTTGCATGGAAAAGGTTTGGCTCGAGTGCATTTAATTTACTGAGATTTGGGAACCTTTTTTGAGGGTCTCTCTGACAGTCCCCAACAGCTCTACCTTTTCCATCTCTTGGGTAACTGGGGACCTAAAATTTGCTGACGACAGTCAAAACAACAGTCAAGCAAACGGAGTCAAACCGTGAAACAATTAAAAATAAATATGCCCGAGATTTCGGAAACAAGAAAACAATTCAGGTTGAGAAAGTAAATAATTGAAAAGCCTCCATTACCCCGAAGCATTTGTAAAACATGACAATTATTACGTTTGGAAAACGTGCTGCACGCGGTCCCCAGGTACCTGCACAGACGTCTGAAGCTTTTTACATGTGCGTTTTAACAAGTTGGATACAATATGTCACCAAATATGAACGATTGAAAGGTTGAAATGTAAAAGTTTAATAAAAATCTCTTTAATTTAAAGGGTTGCACGACTGTCGGTTCATGGCATGTGTCGGCTAATCACTAAACGTTTTTAATTGCAGAATGAACGCTTGGAAAGCCATTCAATTCTAGTGCAAGCGTTCAATGCAAACCGACACTGAAAGCGCAATTTAAACGCAGGGACATACACGCAAATTAAGAAATTAACATACAGTATTTTCATCTGGAGTAACTTTCTCGGAAGTAAAGATAAAATAAAGGATTTACCGTCAAAATAAGGTAACATCGACATAATATGTCCGTTTCCGAAATTTCTTCGTTTTATGTTGGGTACGTATGTGTTGAACACGGGAAATAGCGATTTCAGGTCACTGCAGTTTAAATGACTGGTGTATGAGCAGTACATGTGGAAATAGCGCCGTCTAGTGGCAGAAACACACCAGAAACCTGTCATACAGTGATTTCTAATATATGGTTTTTGAACTGTCTTTGGGTTTTTGTCTTTTGGCGTGTTTTTAAGGCTTTACTCATGGGCTGGATGTGGAGTCATGCGGAGTGTTCGTGGTGGGGAGATTCAAGTAGTCAAGTATTGAATGAACTAAATTCATGTTCAGTCAACGAACACACACGTTAATGAAAATTACCCATCTACACTGATACACTGAAACCACCAACCATCCATAGAGATGATAAATTAACTGAGGAGAAAGAGAGAAATACAAACAGGAGAAGTTTTGGTCACTGTGGTCTGTAACCATTTGGGTGCAAATCACATTAAATATTATTATCTATATTATCCAATATATTAATATTAAATATCTGTTTTTCAGCGCAACGTTTCTTGTATAACAATAAAACAAAACTACTATTATTAATAATAATATTTTTATTATTATCATTAATCTTAATAGTATTAATCATATTGCCATATCTATGAACGTCAATATCACGCAACCTACGAACTTAACAACAATCATATTACCTAGTCACTCAACCAAACTTAATACTGACACGTTTTGATCATTAAACAGCCATTGTAACCTACATAATATAATATCCAATATACTATAATGCCCTTGTTTCCTATATTATAACATTTTTGGTATAACGTCTTATAGCTACAATAGCCCGTAGTTATCATGCTATGCATGTGATCATAATAACATGACAAATGGCAAAAACATGCAAAAATACTCTGAGGTGCATACAAGAATTAAATTAAACAACCAACTGAGGCATAATATTCTAAATAATAATAATAATAATATCTCTATTTCCATTAATATATCTGTAGATGTATGTGACTGCAGCCTAATCCGTTTTACATAAAATAAACAAATTGGAAAATCATTCAAATATAATTTATGATAATAAATGTTTGTTGTTACCAAAAGATTTTGCGCAAACGTTTGTTCCTCTTGCTGCACTGGCAGGTCTAGATTATTTCCAGTAGCCTGTTTTGTATGGCAGACACATATTGCATGTTACATAATGTCTGTCACAAGTAGCTATTCTACAGTGCTCAAGCCAGATTATCTACCAATGCTCCAAACGTCTCTACAGAGATATGCAGTCCATTGCCGAGTCCGTGCCAGTCATTATAATCGCCTACATCTTGTCTGAAGTTTACATCCAAACGTGCACAACCACAGGTGAGCTGTGTACGATCCGGGTCTCATGCAATGCAGTGCAAGCGTGCAACACTTCTATTAACATTAGTTAATATTTCCCAAACCCCCTCTAATGTCTCATCTACCAGCTATCATTATTTCTGTATCAATATTCAGTCATATTTAATAACAATCAGCTACTGGACACCATTCAGTTTCTATGTATCGCAGTATGTTTCACGAATCGGGACCATTTGTGATATTGGCAAACATGTACAGATCAGTTCAGTGTTTTTGGACGTGACAGTTGTTGTATCGACGCAGGCCTTCCTGCTACTGAAAGTTTACAAGCGTTGATCCGTCATACAACGTCGGAGAAAAATTAAAGGGATTTTAAGAGCGTGAAATGCAACCTTAACGAATAAAATATTAGCATTTTAAAATAGTTGCAAAAACTAAACTTTCCACAAAAAACTGATTATATGTATTTAATATCATAATACATTAACATATCTTTAACGGCGTAATGCATTTCATACTGACTTTATTTCTTTACTCTGTGAATTATTATTATTATTATTATTATTAATAATAATAATATTAGTGTTACTATTACTACTATTATTATTATTATTATTATTATTACTATTATTAATAATGTTATTATTAGATTAAAGCATGCGTTTGATTCCACAATCATTTCATTAAGATGCAATTTAATATTTGCATTAACTAGCATTACACGAGGAGATTTTAACCTACAAAAAAATAAAGCAACACGTCAAATATATTTGTCTTGTAAACGAATCTCTGTTAGAGTCACGGGAACAAATAGTTTCCGCTCAGAGGTTATTAGAGATTATTTCACACTTCTGATGGATTTACTCGATCAACAATTTGCATCTTTAATAAAAGCACTTAAAATAATAACAACAATCGCCTGGAAGCTCTGCTCGTCTTAAACATGTTCGGTGAAGACAACCTTTCACCAGAAAGTTTCACGTGCAAATTTGTCAGAACAGAAACGTTTTTGAACGACTGTGATTTTCTATGAAAGCCATGAGAACTAATAGGATAAACTATAGGTTTCAGTCTATAGGCTACATGCTGAATGATCCGGATGTCTATTCGGGTCTTCGCATCGGTTTGTACCTGAAATGAAATCCGACTGACCTGAGACATTCAGGCAGGGGGCTTGGAAGCAAACGCGAGTTGTTAAGCGTGAGTTTTCTGCACTATGTCATTGGGCAAAAGTATTTGACAGCTGGAATGATCTGTAAATACTTCATTAGACTGTGTATGAGTTCCCCCTTGTGCCTCATGGTCCAGTGCTGGTAAGATTTACAAATGATAACATAAACAGAGCAAAAAGAAATTGATCCAGCGTTTGAAAGCGGAGGAGGGGCTCTTAAGAATGTGATCTGCCCACTTAACATGAGAACCAGGCCGTCTGATGGTTAGATGTGTTCTGACCCACCGCAGCTCCTGCTGTGTTTTTACTAATGAATTTCAAGTTCAGTCGCTGTTGAACCTCTTCAGGTCCATCGCATGGAAGAATGACAGCAACCGGGAAAATAAAGCAGAATGTGAAGAACTGTGGGGGGCATTAACGAAAATAAAACGTAAGATAAATATTTAAAGCAGTGTGTTTCAATATTGTTTTTATAGGTGCAAATAAAAAAGTTTTTTTCGTCCTGTCTTTGCTTACACTACATAAATATATATTATAATATATAAAGTGTGTGTATACACATACATATACATCTATATATATATATACACCTACAAACACACACACACACACACACACACACACACACACACACACACACACATATAAATACACACATTATATATATTATTTATATATAGTATACATTAATGTATATCTGTGTATTTACTATATTTTGCACTCTGGCACTTTCTTCGCACTTATGCCATTTTCTTCATATGCACTAAAGAATAAACAAACAAACAAATGAAAATCACTGTAGCTGACACACTGACTTGATTTCTCAGGCCAGTGTAAAATTGAACCCAAACAAATTCTACAATCCTAAGGAATTAGCTTTAACAAAACTATTCACTGGCCTTATTTCTCACTGACAGTATTTCCCAAACCACAACAATTCAAGCTGACAGGCATCATGGAACAAGCAGATTTTTCCTCTCATCACTAAACCATCACAGTGCACGAGAACAGGCAGACCAGTAGGTGTCTAGACTGAGAATCAACATTGACACAGACACATGCACCAGACTTATCAAAAGCCGTCTCAGGAACTGTTGTGTGATGGGATTGGTGGATGGGAGTTGCTCATATCTACTGATGCTGAGGCCGTTTGTGTCATCACTAACTTAATAGGGATCGAAGTCCATCTAAAGACCAGGACAATAAACAAATTCCTAAGACTAAGGCCCACAGCAACAAGCAAAGCCATAGACACACATCGCAAACACACCCCTGTGTAAACAATTATATTACCGCAGCAATCAGTAACACCCAATCAGAGCCCAGCATGGCCCTGCACAGAAACTCCAACACAACAGGCTCTTATATTCTTGTTGTAAAATTAATGCAATGGCAAAAAGTATTTTGAGAATTTTATCCAGATATCCTTAGCCAGACATTTGGACAGACAGCTTTCAATTGAAACTTGGTCTTACCCATGTTACTCACCAGATCGCAACAAGCGGATGAGACTGGATGTTCTTCATCTAGCCATCTGGCTTTTCTGACTCTCATGGCTTGCACTGAAAAGACAGCAGTTTGGCAGAACAGACGGTTAGTCAATCAACAAAAGCAAGTGGCATGCACAAGTTTGGTTTCACGAATGGGCGGAACTATGACACTTGGCGTGAATCATTTACCGCCATTCACCAATGCAGAACAAAGCCATTGTCAGACGATACCTGTGATTGGTGTGTCATCTGTGTGATTTACGATTTGCTTTTGCTATCGAGCTAAGCTAGGTTTGCTCCTAACGAACTTGATACATTGATAAGCAGATTAAAAGTTAGCGTTCGGCCGCTCGGTTCTGTGTAGACGCGGAGCTTTCTGATGAACAGGAACGTTTCTCATAGTAGGAAGGGTCATTGTTAGTAAAATGCACTTAGTGTGACACATCACCAATCCACCTTCTCATTTCCAAATATTCCTTGGCTTTGTAAAATTTTCCAAAGCTGGAATAGATTTCTGTGTCTCTGATGCACTGAAACACTGAGTGAAGGGACAGAGAGAAAACACAAAGACACAGAAAGAGAGAGAGAGAGAAATGGGGACTGGAGCCAGGTCGTATTACTCTTACTTATTAAAACCTCAATCAGGTCTGAGAGCTCTGGACTGGAGCAGTCTGTCAAGCTCAGCTCAGAGCAGCACCACAGAACCCGATCCCTCTCTTTCTGTGTGATGTGTCTATAGTCTACATTTCAGTTCATTTACAATCATGACTCACTGGCATGCACCGGGGACATGTTTTAACGCAAGGTATCACAGATTTGAGGGAAAACAACTACAATGCATGGCTAAAATACAGTCACACAGTTTTGAACCTTTGAAAACTCTGAATTGATGGATATATTATTCTGCTAAAGCATTAGTAACAGTCTCAAAAACTGTCATTTAAAAAAATAACTTTGCTAAAGGATGGTTACATTACATTACAACTACATTAAAGCAAGCGAGGAAATCTTCTCTTTAATTGCTCCAAAACTAAATGCATCCGTGTCACACATTTTGTGTGAGTCCAGTTCATATTAATTTTGGGCACATGCGTCACAACGCAAACTTAGACAATGTGGAATTAAAACACACTGCTAATGCTTTTATTGCAAGAATATAAAAATATAAATAAAAAAACTTTCCAATTAAAAAAACTTTTACCTGTGTCTAAACACGTAACTATCTTTTTCCCTCTGACTTGTTGTGGCTTTGAAGCCGTTGAGCTTGATAAGAATCTGTGCAGTGATGGGCAAGGGCTCAGAGGTCGCGCTGGTTCTGTGATCTTGTGTTTATTATTGCTATGCTGCCCTTGGCCAGGTTAACACAGCGCCGTCATGACGCACCATGGAGGGGGAAGACGAAGGTCAGCCTATTAAACGTGTTGATGGGACCCGGGGTGGCTAAACTAAAGTGGTGAAATATTACCCCACTAAAGAGGGGGAAATGAAGTTTCAAAGCACACTTACCAACATTGCACCCATTCCCCTTGTCAGAAATACTGCTTGCCAAACCAGCTGTACAGGGAAGATGACAGCTGGAGGGAGCCCACACACTTCACGGGCCTTCACATGTTGTACTAAAAATACAGTAGTGTAAAATCATTAAAGTAAATCTGAGAGGTAAGAACTGAATGAAATGAAAGTTGATCACATTTTAAAAGTACAGTTGGTGGGCACACTGCAGTGATCCTCATATTTGACAGACTAGGTTCACGGCCATTGCATATATCTACAAATATTTTTGTGTTTTAAATTAAGTGACACGTCAGTCACTTTTCGTTAAGTTGGCTATCGATTAGGGTTCTTTTGTCTGGACGATGTTAACAGAAGAATCTTAAAAAGAAACAAAGAACAAAATCAACTGCTGTCAGGAGCTCTTTTCCATTAAAAAAAAACATTTTTTTTGTGCCTGACTGAGTCGTTTAAAAGAATTCATCCACTTTCTTTTTCCACTTCAGTCAGGACGCACACGGCGTTATAAACATCTCTTCCCCGGAGCACAAACTTCTAGATTTTTTGTAAAAGTCAGTAATAATAACCATAAATACCCATAAAAGCTAATTTGGAGAAATATATATATACAAAGCCTATGAACAACAATGGCTACCACGTCACTAATGCCAGCTGGGCCGTAGATGCGGTGTTAAAAGTGGCTAAAGTAAACACAAAGCAGTTTGAGTCAATGTACATGCACTGCCAGCTGTAAATATCAGGCTTTTTTAATTATTGAGTTTACTTAGCGTGACATGTTTATGACCGTTCACGTTTATGCTAACAGCGTAAGTGTATCTCTGCCGTCTCCTGAATCTATCTGGGTGCTATTTGGAATATGCAACAAAATATGTTTTAATCTATTAAGCTTTCTTTCATTGAAGGCTTCCCGAGTTCATGGGACCGTCCTCCAGCAATCTTTGTCCTTTTCAGTGATGCTAATGCAGAACACATTGAGGGCCATGACTCTCAGACCCAGGCCGCGGTAAATTGGGCTAAGAGAGCTGGCGCAGCCACTTAATCAGCCATTATTTATGGGGCTCAGTGGTTTAAATCAACAAGAGCAGGAACTGGGGCCAGGCCTTATGGGTTTATAACTGCTGTCAAAATAATCACATACAGATATATTCATCAGAGTGCAAACCAGATCAGTTTAGTGCCCCACGCGCCCCCCCCAACTGCCTAGTCTCTCACATTCTCGACACTTTCCTCTCTGTTACTCCATCTCACCGTGTGATGCAACCCTCATACCCAGAAGAGCTATGTGCTATTTTTGATGTAGCGTTTAGCTCTTGACCTTACTCAACAGGGGACAGATTCTCTGCACTACCATGACAGTATTCCTCCAGCCCTATCAGGGGAAGAAACTGCTGGCAGGGCTGAGCCGTGAGTGGAGAAAAGGATCAGACTTAAACAGAATGGAATCTGTGAATGAGTAATACATGACTTTTGGATCTGCCTGGTCTCTAGAACAGAGGTATTTGGGGAACTGGACTGGGTAAACTGCCGTTCTGGCATTTAGAAACAGGGGAAAGGAGAGCCAATGAAATAAATCATGGGGCAACTGGGAGACAATGGTGTAACACTGCGTGAGGCTGCGATTCTGGGTGATCCTTATTTTCCATGTGCCATTAATTAACTTAATAGCATAGAGCTATTTAGAGGATAAAGACTCTCAGATGAAGGGTGGGGAAATTTGATGCAAAAGCAGACATGTGCATTAATGGTTATGCAACAGGCTGATTTCAGATTAGCATGATATATATCGAGAAATGAGTCTATGATGACACAGAATAATAGCTACAATATTACAATCTGAAACATGAGCGTGACAACATCCAAAAGACAATGATTATATGTACATTATAAAATCCATACAAAATGAGTTGCATGCCAATTTAATTACATAAATTCAAATCTATAAATTGCCATTAAAACTACAGGCTTTTCATTAACAATATTGTTGGCAACTCTCACATCCAGTAATCCATTAGTCTGGGCCTGGCTTATTATACAAATAAAAAGTATTAATAATTAATACTGATTCCACACCCAGTTCATTAATAACTTACATGACTGAGGACCAATTGAACTTGATGATCTTGAAGTGTAAAAATAGCTAAAAAAGATGAGAGAAAAGTTAGCAGACAAGCAAACAAACCAGTGCAGGTTTAGCCAAACAGAAACACATTCATTGTGTTCTACTTTCATTACAGCTTTGATGTGCCATTTTACGATACCAAATTATACAGTGGAGTTCTCAGGAAAATAGCGTCTTTGTTCAATAAAGTTATACAGATATCTTCTATATTGCATTGGGGAATCTCAAAGTTTCAGATAGTGGCCTAAAAAAATAGCACTGGGAAATGGCAACAGCTCGAGGAGCGAAGAAAGGAGAAGAGGCAAAATATTTCAACCTCTGCAGCACCTGGTTTCTCTCTGTGGGTCTGCAGAACGAGAGGAAAAGGGGTTTGGTGTTGAGCTCAGGGGTCTTCTCAAGGACAAGGCCAAAGCTGTCTCTGCTTTGTGCAGCTCTAGGTGGAATCAGGGCTACAAGGTGGCTTGTGTCTGCAGGCTTGGGGGTCTGGCTGGAAGCAGTGTTTGGGGTTTTCTAACTGATTGGGATCTAATTTGTTGGCCTGAGAAGAGGGAACCTTTTCCAGTCTCCACCCGAGGGAGTCTGATACAGGAGCCCTGGAGCACGTTGACTGACAGCCTCAGCGGCAGTTAACCAATGCCTGGCCCAGAAAAAGAGCTTGGTGATCGATGAGACAATAATATTACACTTTTCCCATGGAGCGTGTTTGGTGAGGATGGTCATCAACTAACGACTGTTTGGAGGCCTCTCATTGTGAACGTCTCGCTCACACGTTGGAGCAGCATCTGCAGGAGTTAATTCAAAAGTCAGGAATATTTAAAATCTTACCAAGAAAAACGTGACGCTGAGTTGTTGTGCTGGGCGAAAGGTTTCCCAAATCTTTGCAGTTGCACAGATAGTGCCTGACTCTTTTTAATAAAGAAGACGACACTGTGATATCTGTACCAGAATCAGACCAAAGCAAACAGCTGAAGCTATCCATGCGTTCACATGCCTTTATCTAATCTACACACTTGAGGATAAGCTGGACTTTGAATCTAAAACAGACTGGGTATAGCTTGGTTTGTTTGACTACAAAATAAAAGCCACCAGAGTTAGGTTTTCTCCAAAACAGGTTTGTAAAATGTCAGCCAATGTATCAGTTTAGTTCACAAGAAGGAGAGTCAACAGAACAGCTAATTCGCATTTTGCGGTTTCTGCAGAAGTCTACATATTGCAATTGCAGCAAAGCATCACAACACAGAGATACATGGTGCTTAAAAGTCAATGAACAAGAAAATGACATACTAATTATTGGGACTCGCCAACCCCTAATCTCACAGAGACAATTTCTCATCGTCACAGCGCATAGATCAATGAAGGCCCAGTTTCCCACCTTCTCTTGTAAGTTTCTGAGGCCATGATACTTGTGTACATGGGCATGCTTAACACACACACGCACACTTGGCAAGAGGAAGCTCTGTTCACAAGTCCGGCCTGCCCAGCATCAGGCTAAGTGGTCCTGACAGCCCACCGCACAGTTATTAACTGTGATCCGCCACCACAGGGCCTGGGCACCACCGCTGTGGGGAGGGCGTCGGATGGCCTCCACACCCACACAAAGGCTGCTTTCAGCACCCCCCCCCTTGCTCGTACTTTAATACACACATACTGTACTTTCTATGCACATACATCTTGGCTCATATTAAAAAATATCTCTGTTCCTGCTGAACCAGTGAGTTTTAAATTTGGAAACTGGGAGAATAATTCAACAAGCATCTCTAATGCAAGGTCAAAACGAGGCCTTTACAGAAAATACAATGGCAGATCACTGTACTTCAAAGCAGTGATGGAACCAAATCGGCCATCGCAATGGTACCTTGGTACGTAAAGTTGTACTGAATAAATGCTACAACCAGGTACTATAACTTAAAGGACATTATCAGGTTAAACGAGAGAACAGTTGAACTGTTATAGTGCGCGATGTGTATTGCGCAAAATGAAGTTTCATCCTGCGCCAAACGCAGCCAAAGCGCATTTTATCAATGTCGGTGGTCCGAGCGCCGTTCGTGTCTCTGGCTTTATATGTTTCCATCAGCAATTCCTGAGCATGTAGGTTCGCCAGTGTGTAAAATATGGATGAACTGTATCTAAAACATTTCAGCGCGCGTCCGTAATGACAGTCATCTAAGTTTAGCCCTTAAAATATTTCAACAAACAGCAGCTCGTCCTCACAAACACACGGGTTCGGTCGCTGGATCGAAAAACCCCAAGCCACTTTTTTCCTGCCTGCTTTTCCCATAATTAAAGCCCACAACTCGCTGTTAAATAGTTGAGGCTTTTTTGCCTTTGAATCGACAGTCTTTTATATACTTGCACGGCGCGCACGGTCTCCGCGCCGGGGACGTGCTGGACGCTCGAGGCCGCTTCAAAGCGGCGGCGGACCGAGGACGACAGACACGCATTATTATACACAAGCGCTGTCTTTTGTTTGCTTCAGACTGCCGGCCACAAGCTGAATTTATCCATCAAATATTGCTATTTTAAACGTCCTGTTTTTCCTTCCCATACTAGTGGAGCCCGCGACACAGAAGTCTGACCCGTACAACAAGCACAGCAGTACCGTGGGACAATAGTGGCCATAATGGTGGTATATGCTGTTATTAATCCCCATATTAAAATATCATAGTATTTACAAGGAACTGAATGCAAAATAAGCCCATTACAATGAAACGTCAAAATACGAGGTAGTGTTATTTTATAAAGAAAGAAAAATATATGTATGGTCAATGAATGGCATTTGCTTAATTCATGCAAACTTTTAACCTATTTTAATTATTTAGTATATATAACAAACGTGCATAATAAAGAGTTTAACAATACAATGTTTTCCATTTGTTTGTGTTTAAAACGCATTTAAAAGGCACGAATGGCTTCATACGAGTTACCTGCGGCCATAGTGAGTTACCTGTCGGTGTCTTACTGCGTCCATCCGTGCAGGTTTATTTAAATCTAAACGACAATCAAAGAAAATGATGAAAATAGGAGGTTAATAAATAGCATTAAATTTAAACAGATGCTTCTGTAAGGACCACCAGCAAAACTCCCCCCTGCTGTTGTTTTCAATAACAGCTATGAAGCAATGGGAGCAGAATGATCTATTTTGATGGAAATTTAAAAAAAAAGAGGAAAAGAGGAGTAAGTTTGGTTGAGAGTGACTTAAAGGAAACACAAAGCGGGGGTAAATGGAGAAGTCTGTGGCTTGGAGTTGTGGGGCAACGGAATGACTCTCCAGGGCAGATGCTGTGGAGATGTTGGAGAGACAGACCCCCGTATACTCCAGTACACACGCATACAAACACATTTACACTCCATCACTATCATACACACTTAAACCCTCAAAGACACGCCTTCTTTCATCCACTTCATCACTGCGCTTGTAACACTTACGCTATGCACACATTTGCAGTTTTCACGCACAGACAGAAATGCGCACTGGGGGGATTCACAAACATGTAAAACCACACTGTAAAACAGTCATACAAACAGATGCCTCTAATAGTTCTTTGGCAATCCTCACCCAGAAGTTCGACCACCCGTCTTCTTGATCCTCAGACCGGGCGTAATGAAGCAAGTGCGTCGCAGTCAGAGGTCGGGGGTGGTCGGGTGGTCTCTGTCAGATGACCCACAGACAACTGACTTCACACATATGAGCACAGGCAAAAACAGAGATGCATATGCATGCATTAAACACTTACAGTTAAGGGGTTGTTCCCAACACTGGCCCATATGCATGACATTCACAAGCAGTGTGATGGAGACAGGAGGTCTTATGAAAGGGGCTGACAGATTCTGGGTGGGATTCAACTGCAAGATTAAAGACAGCCAAGACGTTTGATCTGTAATGCGCTCTATCATGTGGCCATTAATAACTCGACTCTAATGTTTCACTGCTGAGAAGCAAATGTTGTTTTGTCTTCTGGCTCTTTATTCGTGTTTAAAACATTTCTCTGGCTAACAAAACGTCCAGACAGGATTATACTGTTTCATTTGATGGATATATTAAAAAAGTGCATATAAAATGTTTTGCCACACATCTCAAGAAACGTGTATTTTTCAGATTATAAGTGGAAAATGATTTTGTCTTGTTATGATAGTTCGGATGAAGGTCTTTTATCTAGTTTTATCACATCGTAAAAAGCGATCATTTGCTGCCCTCTACTGGACAGATTAGTTACTGCATTAGTTAATATGAATGCAAATGTTCTGCTTTAAAATTAATATTTTGCATGAAATGGAATTTTTCTCTAAACTTAACCAAATAAACATTTCTAGTCTGTAAAGCTTTAATAAGTTCATTAATGGTTTTAAGGAAATCAAGACCACAGCTGTCAAAAAGCGGTAAAAAACATACAACTATTCTACTGTCAACGTGTCATTTTAACACATTTAATTATAAATGTTTAACTTTCACTTGAAAATGACATTATTTCCTGTAATTCGACACAAGGAGCTGTTCTAAGCTTTGTCTGGTGCAGTCCACAAAAAACAAAGAAGGACAAGTAAGTAATTGTGAAGAAATCCACTAAACCGAACGAAAAGAAGAAGAAGAAGAAAACTGTAGCATTAAGAACATTTTCTGTTTGAACCCAAGAGTCTCAGAAGAACCAGTTGTAACCAGGAACCAGAAAACTATAGCAACACACATTAAAAATGTGGTCTGCTGTTCTTTACAATGACAGCTGTAATAACGACACTTTCTTGAAATGGTCTTGAAAACATACAGTGTTGAATGAGGTGCTTACATTTTCCTCAGGTTTGAGTCTCAGTCCACTTCCTGCACAGGTTAACTGGCACTAAACTTTATGCTGATCCGTGATTGGAAGATGGTCAACTGGTCATAGCAGGAAGTGTCCAATCACTGATGAAAAAACTTCTGAACTACTTATTCCAAGCATAAACTTGGGACTGTGTAAGAAAAAATTATTTGGGCAAAAAAAACATTTTGAATTTTGAAAATCTTTCTATTATGATTCCATGAGGGAAAAATGCTTTAAAAACAAAAATCAGGGCTGAAAATTAAAAAAAAATAAAAACAAGCCAATCGGTCCTGAGAACAAAATGAAAAAAATAAATACACCCCCACTGTTCCTTAATGTGTGTTCAAATGTGCACGTGTGAAAAGGGAAAACAAGGAAAGAGAAATCAGTCCTGATATTCTTTGGCTGTTCTGTCAGTATCCCTGCAGTCCATTATAAATCTTCTGAGACGGTGTCTGTTTGAGAAGCTGCCTTATACCTGAACACAAAAACGTATTTATGTTAAATCTACTTATAAATGCACTAAAAGACACATAGACAAAACAGAGAAAAAATCAGTTCCAGTATCTACTGCAATAATCAGATTTGAACTGAATGTTTTCTTACCGTCCTTCTGCTGGTCATCAAGCTGATCTTTGGGAAAATCCACATCAAATGTGACTATAAGTGATCCACGAATGTTATTGTTGTCAAAACTGGGCAGACCTTCACCCTTTTTCCAGACACGAGCTCCTGGTTTAGTGATTTTATCCCTCACAACGTGAACCTACCAGATCACAAGAGACGTTGGTCAAGGACTTCAATTACAAGTAATTCATCTGTAAACTGACAAATATAATCTAATGAAATATAATTAGAGAAACACAACATGCCTTGTGACCGTCTAGATGAATGATGTCCATCTCGAAACCCACCAGAGCTTCTACCAGAGAGATGGTGACATTTGTGTACAGATCGTCACCTCTGCGCTCAAACACCGGATGTCTGGACAAATACAAGTTTACGTGTGATAAACTTCAATCTGAGAGAGTGAAATAACTAGAACAAAGGAAGTAGATTTGACATTTTTCAAGCACCTGTAATATGTATGATAATTAAAGTATCTTTAAAAATGTTTAAATGTAAAAACTATGGCTAAGAAATGCCTCAATTTTAATATAATAGAAAACTAAATATGGCATTACAGCAAAACAGTAACACACGGAACACACAATGTGGTTATAGATTTTTTAGCTTGATCTTCACATCAGTAAACTGGACACAGATTTCCAAAAAAGTTCAATCCAGCTTGTTATTTTTGCAACAACAGAATTTCACCCTTACTTTAAGACTTTAATGCGGAAACGCAGATCTCCAGGTTCCCCATCAATGTGAGGTTCACCTATGAAAGACAAATATAACATTCACTAAATATTAATCCCAAAGCACTCATATATATGCTAATGAATTATTGTTTATACCTTCTCCGATAAAAGGATATTCCATCTCATCTCTCACACCCTGTTCAATCTCCACCTCCAATGTTCTCTCCTCATTAACAAGCCTGAAAACATCAGGAGAAGCTCATTGTGGAATCTTGATATCGTGAAAAAATTCCATGTGGTTGTCGGGTCAGACTTACTTGATATTGGGGCATTCGTCACAAACTACTTCCTGTGTCATCTGGAAGCGACCCGGTCCTAGTTGTGTGGTTCTCATTTCTTGACGACAGTTACATTTTCTTTTCCCCGGAGCTTCTTTGGCTACAGGTTTGTTTCGCACCACCTATGCAAAAAAGATTTAGCCTTTTAAATAATACTGACAGAGAAAATATACTAGACAGTCTCTATGTTCCACCAGGATGAAAATGAAGAGTGTCAAGAAACGTACTTCCACAAAATTCCCAGAATACACCTCTTCCAGGGTTACTTCAAGGTCCAATACTACATCATTTCCCCTTGGAATATCCCGGCTGGCCTGTTGCCTGTTTCCACCGAACATAAATCCAAAGTCTCCAAAGAAGCTGTTAAACATAATGCACAATTGATTTGCCTGCCATTTTACACACAGTACAGATTATAAGTGATTATTTGAGGCCCTTTCTTGATCACCATATCAATCACATTAGTTTACTATCATTACATTCACAGAGGACAAATAACTAGCCACTTCTAGTTCAGGTGTTTTGTATATATTGTGAGGCTTATTGCATGGAACTGGTTTACCTGGAGAAAATATCACCGTGTGAACTTTGATGGCCTTCTTTCAACCCTTCTTCTCCATACGTGTCATATTGTTTCCTTTTCTCCTCATCTGACAGCACCTGCATTCAGAAAGTAACATTAGAAACTAGCCACATTATCACATAAACTTATACAACAAACACTAATGCCTTGTCTCTATGAGTCTCTATGAACTAATAAGAAATCCGAAAACACATGTGCAATGACATATAAATATTATAAAATAATTGGTATGATATGATGAAATTGCTTTATTTTTTATTGTGATTATTTATCACAATAAAATATATAAAAATTATTTATTGTGACACACAAACAACGCGTCACACTTGAGCTCCACGTCATACAATGAATAACAATACGAATGTTTTAACCAATCAGATACGGCCACACATTTCCTGCAACCAATCAGCATCCACCATCAGTGCGTTTCTACCGCCAATGCTAACGCGTCATATTAGCTGGTGCTTCATTCATAAATATCTTAAAATATTTAATACAAAACTTAAGTTTATACTTCGGTTTAACACTAAACGTCGCCCAACATTAAACTGATTCAATGTATTCAATGTGTTGTAAAACACAACGTTCACATTAAAACGAAACCACCTTTAATATCTATGTAACATTCATCATCATCATCATCATCATCATAACAAATGTATCGCACAAGCAGGACTTTAGTGTAAATACGCGTTTAAACCTTTATACCTCATAAGCAGCTCCAAGGTCTGCAAATTTGTCTTGGGCTTGTGGATCATCTGGGTTTCTGTCTGGATGAAGCTGTAATGCCAGTTTTCTGTAAGCTTTCTTAATATCTTTGATCGATGCTGACTTACTGACTCCCAAAATTTTGTAGAAATCCCTCCTAGAATAACACATCACAAACATAACACATAATAAATACTTCCTATATTCATTCATTCGATGTACAAGTAAAGCATTTACTTAATAGTTAAAATCTGTTTGATGCTGTGAGTCTTTTGAGCTTTAGATATATGTATAGATATAGATATATGTATGGATATATGTATAAATGTACGTTTGTATTATCATTCAGAGAAGTGTTACGCAAGCAATGGCAAGTTAAGAGACTAGCTATTTGCGGCTATCAAAATAACAAATGAGCTAAAAAGACATTATATTGTGCACATCTTAACAACACTAAAGCATTAAAGTATAAGAGATAAGTAAGGAATTTATGGCGATTTTCACAAAGCATAATGCAAGGACTACCGCAGACCAATCACAGTGAAACATGTGTACCAGTGAGTTTATAAAGCACTGTCACCAAACCCCCGAAACAACACGATATCCACTTACCCAGCCAGTACTGTAGATATTAAATATAAAAGCAGAAAACAGACGCTTGACAGCTTCATTGCTTTAGCAGCCATGGGTCCTTATTTGTCACAGAAATGAAATAAAACACCGGCTTTCTATCCAAAAGCCTCTTCCTGCCTCTCAGTCGCAGGTCCCGCCCGCTTTGTAAAAGGATGTGACATAAAAGTTGACGATATAACGTTTGCATGTTTCTTTTACAATAAAGCGACCTTGAATCTTCATACCAATAATGCACAATGACAATAACATAAAACTAAAACTGACAACATTTATTAAAAACCTGACGTTTACACATACAGATCACATATATTACAATAGCAACATATAAATACGATTCATTGATTTAATATGTATGCATTTATATTTTACTTCAGCATAAAATATATTAACGTTTTATTGGCGTTAGGTAGTAAAACTACGTCGTTACTTTTATTTTGTCATAATAGACGTACAACGACGCAAGACAACGCGCAGACTACTTCCGGTAAGCGATGGCGTCACTGGATCGGGTGAAAGTGTTGGTTTTGGGGGATTCTGGTAAGAAACGCTTATTTTCACGTTTTACTTTGGTTAGCTAGATAATGCAATACATGAAAATATACGATCTTTTATTTCAGATAGAAATAGACTGTGTGTCTGTTTACAGGAGTAGGGAAGTCCTCTCTTGTACATCTGCTCTGTCAGAATCAGGTTTTGGGGAACCCATCGTGGACCGTGGGCTGTTCGGTGGACGTCAGGGTATAGTGAAATAAATAACAGCGATCATTATTGAGTTACTGTGTCCTCATATGCTGTAACAAACAGTTCCTGTCCTCCAAAGGTTCATGACTACAGAGAAGGAACACCAGAGGAGAAGACTTACTACATTGAACTCTGGGATGTCGGAGGGTCTGTCGGTAGTGCCAGTAGTGTTAAAAGCACCAGAGCTGTGTTTTACAATTCTGTAAATGGTAAAGTGTCAGAAAAAAATATGCACACAACACATAACAGGCTAAACAATTGTAAAAAATTAGGTTTGTATTCTTTCTCCTACAGGTATTATTTTAGTTCATGATCTGACCAACAAGAAATCTTCTCAGAATCTGTATCGCTGGTCACTGGAAGCGCTAAGCAAAGACTCTTCCCCAACTGGGATCATTGTGTCTAATGGGTGAATCAAAGTTACTAAAGTTCCTTCTGTTGAGACCACAGACTTTCCACAAACTGAATTATGCTACCCTTCTTTGAAAAGCAACAGGGATGTGATTTTCCATGTTGCTGTTTGTGGCTCTGAGCTGATTAAACATTATAGAGATGTGGATAATTTTATCATTTTGTATTTTTTCATAATGGAGTTATTTTGATGTTTTGTACCTGCAGGGATTATGACAGAGAGCAGTTTGCAGAAAACTCGATTCCTCTCTTGTTAATTGGCACTAAATTTGACCAGATCCCTGAAAACAAGAGAAATGATGTCTTGACTCGCACCGCCTTTTTATCTGAGGACTTTAATGCTGAAGAGATTAATCTGGTGTGTGACATTCATGTAACACATTATATTTCATATTATGGACACAAAACACATTCAGCACACATTCATTCAAATTTCAGTCATAAAATTTGAGTTTATTTCTGTGTTTCTTTACAGGATTGTACAAATCCAAGATATCTTGCTGCTGGTTCATCAAATGCTGTTAAATTGAGCCGATTTTTTGACAAGGTAAAGGCTGTAAATTTAAATTTGAAGTAACACTTTAATTTTAATAATCTATGAAAAAAATATCAAAATCAATAAATAGAAGTAATGTAAAATGCATCGTTACATTTCCCTTTAGGTTATAGAGAAGAGATACTTCACAAAAGACCCTAGCCAGGTAAGAATGTCTGCACCCTATCAAGGGTGTGTGTGTGGCATTTTCTTTTATAATGCCTCGAAACAGTAACATTTCCCCCTGTGTAGTAATGCCTGTCCTGTAGAGTAATGCATTATCAAACTGTTCAGTAGCAACTTTTTCTGTCTAGATGCAGAGTTTCACCGATAGGAGGCGCTTTAACTTCAAGAGTCTTCACAGTGACTGAGTGTGTGTGTACGTTCAGTGACTGGTGGTCGTATCGTGGCCATGCCCTGATAATCTGTTTTTTATGTTCGGAGATATTTGTGTTTGTTTGTTTAATTTGTAAAATATCGACTTATGATCTATGGTTCAATTGTAACTTAAAACATGGGAATACTGTATCACTTCATTTTGATGTTTACGATTTGTACTAATTATATTGTATGAATCCTGTTTTCTTTTGGGTTAAATGTAATCTGTACAGTACATACAGTTATAGTAAATAGTGTTTATAGGAGAGTTTTGTTTCCGAATCACACAAATCATGTCCATTTCATTATTACGATTTGTTGGTTACCAGTCACCTGAAAGTAAAAATGAACAATATAATTTTTACAATTTCATTTATTTACAGTTTTTTATCATTGATCTTTAAAAACCATTTCTAAGACAAGCCTTTGCTATATTAGCAAACTGTTAAGACTGTGCATGTACAACAATGAATAAAGATACATTTTAATAAACCTTTTGTTTCCACCTTTAAGTTTTTTCTTATGTCTTGAAAAGATTAAACAGCTAAAATGGATTAAAAACAGTATAATACTTTATAGTGCTTCTCTACCATTTATAACTGCTTTATACCACATTTACTCTACGGGTCTGCATTATAAACCAGACAAACATTTAACTACATCTTAAAATACACAAAGATTTCAGCAGTTAATTACTAATTGTACTGTTTTGATTAAAACGAATGGAATCAGCCCTAAAGGAAGTTTTCACTGGTGTCATAATAGCAAACACTAGTTAAAGAATTAATGAAATGCATGCTGTACTCATCAGAGAGACAGTGGCTTAACACTGTTTTCAACTTGGCTCAACCCCAACCCTCTACCCTGATGTTTTCATACCTTTGACCACATGCATGCAAACAAAGGGGGCTTTACAAAGGTGTGGAAACAACTAACAGCTTGTTTTAGCAGGAACAGAAACACGATGAGCACAAACTCCCACACACTAATGGAGGCATATGTATGTTTATTTAACATGTATGTTTATTTAACAGTTACACATTCTACTTTAACTATTAAAAGTAATGGAAGCTAAACTTGCCTGTTTGCTTGAAGTTTTCCTGTTTGGGTCAAACCAACAATTAGGTGTGTGACTTTGGTGTCTAAATAAAAAAAATGTAACCAGCATCAATTTATTCTTTTATAATTTGCAACCCAAAGTCCCAATGAAAAAAAATAGAAGAGAGTTATTAACAGATTAGCTTGCATCCCCTGTTTCTGATCTTTATGTGGTCAGGTAGTCAGTGAATTTACATTATTTACATTATTTATGACTTTAAATGAAGGTCTCTTTCTAGGCCAGTGAATAAATACAGACAGGAAGTCCTCGCTTGTACCACTTATTAATCATTTTATTATGGAAAACCACAAATGCACTAACATTTAACAGCTGCAGTAGATAATAGTACTAGCAGCATAATAAAATCACTTAATATTCGTTTTAATCCACGGAAGGAAGGGGGACACATTAACAGAGACTTCGGGGTATTCCTTGTTTGTACAGTTATCAGGATACGTGTATGAAGCGATTCCTACAAGTGTGGATTTACAAATAAGAGGACTGCCAGAGTCACCCTAGAAAGAGACAGATGAACGATTTACTGTACATAAACATTAATGAATGTTAATCTGATGTTGCATTGCATTACCTGACAGAAAGCCCTTTTCCCATCTGAAGCGGTGCAGATGTTTCTTTCAGAACTGAACTCGTGCTGCCACATCCTTTCACATGCAAAACTGGACTGAAGTTTGAGAGTGACTTCTCGTAGCACATTCGATGCCACAGGTTCTTTCATGCTCTTAATACCCCAGCCAGCGATGGAGCACTTCGTACCAGCCGGCGTTTTTTTATTGTCCTTAGGAAGATGCATAACTTTCACAAATTTATTCAGCTTGGCGTTGGTCTTCAGCTGCAAGAACAAAAATCAGTGAATGATTTCATTTACGATCTGTTAAGATGCATTGAACTGATGTTAGAATCACTGGAAGAGAAATTCTTGTGGTTACTTTTAGCAACATGATGTCGTAGCTGTAGTTTTTGTTGTTCTGTTCAAACAAAGCATGAGGGATGTATTGCTTCACGCGGATTCTCTGTTGGCTTTTCTCCGTCTTATTGATATTATGAGCTCCCAGAACAACCTCCAACTCGTCCTGACTGGAGTGATCTTTGGTTCTGAAGACATTACATTTGCATTGAGGAAACGTTATGTGGGGAATTAGGGAAAAACAAACAGAATAATTGTAAGTCTTGAGCTTATAAACAATAACACACATGCACTCATACTCACTTTAAACAATGAGCTGCGGTTAAAACATAGTTATTTTTTATCAGCACCCCACCACACCTGTGGTACCTCTCATGCTGAATAGAGGCCAGGTATGGTCTAGAATGAGGTTTAGCCTCATTTCCTCCTATAATGCGACTCTCCATCCCAACTGTGACAAAAAACATTATCCACATTATTATCAGACATTTAGTCAAACATTGTTTACATTTTAGTTACGTTTTTTAAATTTGTTCATGGAGTGTACTCTTTAAAAAAATACATTTGAACAATACAAATAGTTAATTCAAAGTTTGCTTTAAAAATTAAAACATTTCAAAAAGAAAGGATTGAATAATGTCCTACCTGCAAAAGAGAGACAGAAAAGGAGAAAAATGTAAAGAAACATGGTGCAGTTCTCTGCCCAGAAGCAAAACCGTTGGACGTGTTGTAAAATCACTCAAACCCACTTTTAGTAGCGCAGTAACTCCTCCCCTCTTCCCCTAAACCACAACTGTGTGAAGCCAGCAAAAGGGTGTACACTACATAGGGTGTATTACTACACTATGCTGTTTACAAATACACTTAGTTATCAACACAAACTAATGACAAATCTTTGTTGATATTATTCTTGCAAAAAGTAAGACAACAAATAAAATTATTACTAAAATGTTTGAGTTACATTTTGTCCAACAGCAACAAAGACACAAACTCATTAACATGCACAGTATTTTATTTACAATCAATGACTGTAAATTGATGTTAAATTACAACAGCAGTACACTGGAAAGCTAAAATCACCACCGCTGTACTTCCTGTTTATCAGTGTGGGCCAATTATATATAGAATGTTATTGCAACATGTTATTGTACATGTTATTGCCTGAAAAATCAGATTTTCCGCAATTACATATTGCAAAGCTGTGCAAGATGAAAGACATTTATATGCTAAATCATTTGGGTGCATAAATGCACAAGTACATTTTAATTACTTAATGTTTTTTTTAATCCACGTAAGGAATGCAGGGATTTTCATGTAGATCTCAGGGAAGTTTTTCCTCGTACAGTCATTACGATACGTATATGTAGCTATTCCTAGAAGTTTGGATTCACAAACAAGAGGACCGCCGGAATCACCCTATAGAGACAAATTCAGCGGCTTTCAAATTCTGTTTGTTAAGTGATAACGTACCTAATATTTGTTCATCAACTGGGATTTGCGGTACCTGACAGAAAGCCTTTTTCCCCCCGGCGACGGTGCAGATCATCTTTTCAGAGTTGAAATATTCCCTCCACTTGTTTTTACATTCAAAGCTGAACTGCAGTTTAAGAGTTACTTCCCGCAGAATGTTTGATGCGCTTCCTCCAGGTTTTATCATTCCCCAACCGGTGACGGTACAATTCATATGGGCTAAAATCTCCTCATTTATTTCGGGAAGTTGAATAACATCCACAAACTCATTCCTCCTGGCTTTGGTCTTCAGCTGTAACAAGCACTTCATATGTTACATTAAATGAAGTTATGAGATGACCCACAAACTTTAAATTCTTAAATTAAGTTGGAGCCCCATTCAGGTGACAATACCTTCAAAAGCATGATGTCATATTTTGGATGTTTAATGTACTTCTCTACATGAATAACCTGCTGGCTGTTTTCCCTCTTGCTGATGTTGTGAGCTCCCAGCACAACTTTTAAACTGACGTTACTGTAAATACATTTAATGCTGCGGTGAGAATGGACAAAATGCTAAAAGATTATTTATTAAACTGCTTTGAAAAAACACATAAACTAGGTAAATATATATGCTGAGACTCACTCTGAACAGTGTGCAGAAGTCAGAACATAATTGTCTTTAATAAGCATCCCGCCACATGTGTGATGTCCATTGCGCTGGAGGGATGCCATGTGTGGTCTGGAATGAGGTCGAACCTCGTATCCTCCAACTATTTCTGCCTCCAGCCCTCCTGTGACAATGACAAGATGTGAATTATAGTTAACAGCCTCTGTTTCTCCTTAGAATAAGAACTCCATTTGAGTTAAACAAACAATAACAGATGCATAAATAAATTTGTACTACAAAAATTTACTAAAGAAACTCTTAATATCTCAAACTGTTTCAAAGCCATTAGTACAAGAGCCGTGGCTTAAATTTAATCTTATAATAAGTAATAAAACACAATTTGCTTTATTTACAGGTAGAAACACAAATCTTACCTGACAGAGAAAAGACAGACAGCAGGACACAAACAGCAAGTAGCATGATGTACGGATGCGTCTATACAGGCATGAAACATGAACAGAATTTGACCCTCGGCATGGTTTATATATTCTGTGACACCTTACATGTGAAAAAGAAACACTGAAAAGGTGGGTGGGTAGGGGGGCAGCTATGACACATATTTAAAAACATTTACCTCAAAATGGAAACTAGGTGAAGGTCCACAGTGTTGAAATCTAACTTTATATAACAACAGTACTGGGCAAAAGGTATTGATGCTTTATTAAAATTAAGGTTTTAGAATTCATTTATTTTTCTACAATGTTTTAATTGAAAATACGAATTCGCTAAAAAAACAGTTGAGACTTTTGTATAAGCAAATAATTTAAACAGGAAGGCCTGTGGTCTCAACAGTGAGTCGGTCTTGACTCTATTCTCTTGACACATTTAAATAGTGACATAGTGTATTACTACACTATGCTGTTTACAGATACACTTAGTTATCAACACAACTGCCCATTCAGCAGGTTTAGTAGTAAATTAAGGAGGTTTTCAAAGTTTCCAGTTTTTTCTTACATGACCAGCGGACTGAAGCAGAATTTCCCAAAAAAACTAAAAATACAGTTACAAAATATTATTGACATTTATTGGACTTTTCACAAATACAAATATAAAAACATCTCTGATATTATTTTCAATGTCTAACATCTCACATCTTCATCCTGATTGGTCAGATTATATTTAAAATGAATGAATTAGGTTACATTTAGACCAATAAACCACAAAAATAAAAAAAGCACTGTGGGCAGAGCACTTATGGACAGAGACCATCATAAACCAAGGGTTTCTAGAAAAGTTCCAGGAGCCCATGTGCTGCATTATTCACTTTCCTTTTTCTTGGTCTTTATAAAGGGCTGGTGCAGAACATCATAAAGTCTTCTGGCCTAAGAGAAGCACACACAGGAAAAGCATGTGTGAAAATGACCAAATGAAAAACTAATCTAAAGACTAACAGCTTGTTGATAAAACAAGCAAACAAAAGTGTCTGTACACACCTTCTGTGGACCAAGTCCTGGGCACAAAACTAGCTCCTCCTTAGAAGCATTGATGATGCCTTCAAGAGACTGAAGGGATAAAAGTTTAAAGTACCGCACATTTAAGGTAGGCCAGGGGTTTTATAAAGGTAATGAACGTGCAGATAAAATGAAAAATAAATAAGAGGATTTCTTACAGAAAAAGTAGACAAGAGAGTCATGGCATCTGTTTTATTGACAGACTTTACTGTGGTTAAACAATCTGTAACCTGTAAAGTAAATAGGTAATAGTTACCGAATGTTCACTTGCCCATCTGAATTTCAATAAGGACACACTTGTTGGTTCTCTAACCTGTGACAAGTAATTTTTCTCCACTTGTTCTTTTAGAAGATCCGCTGGTTTCTTCTCATAGGATTTATATGTCTCAAGATAACGACCTGCTTCTTCAGGGCTACACACACACACACACAGTAAACAAACACAGTAAAGTAACACTGAAAAAGTAAAACCTTTTCTCACATGAAGCCCTTTTCAAAAACGTAACATTACTGTTCTATTCACGTTCTGTTCTGAACAAACAGCACATGCCCAAGTTGGTTAACAAAGTCAGAACAAAAAACCTGCTGTATGAAAAATGACAACACCACGGTGACACTGTGAATTTGCACTTTGTACCCCCACCCCATCAAAAGCTTTTTCCAGCACAAATGACACCACAGTGGGTTACAGGGGTAAAGGGGGCTTTAGATTATGATTCACAGACTTTTAGCACGTCCCACGAAAGGATTTCCCCCCCACTTCATTATCTTCACTCCCCTCTCACTCACCTCCAGGCCAGGATGAGGGTACAGTCAGCCATGATGCATATTCGGGCGAGTTCTTTTAAAGCATGATGAGGGTCTTTCTGATGAAGGAGGAAACGAGAAACAGAGCTTAGAACGTCATCAGAGTCTAAAAAGCTTAGAACGTCATCAAAGCTTAGAACGTCATCAGAGCTTATAACGTCATCAGAGCTTAGAACGTTTCAAGCTTAACAGAAGATGAGCTGACAGCATTTTACTGATCATTAAATGTATATGAACTTTAAGTACATCTTTCTAAGAATTTAAACAAATTGATCTACAAGAACGAGACTCACCACATCGACCTGGACGAGAATCACTCTGAGAGAGAAACTCTGCCCCAGCTGTTTCAGACGCTCATGGATGTAGTTTGGGTTCAGATTATGGTAACGAACACTGGAGCCAGGGGGAGAAACATGTACAGATATATTCAGGCCTGTATAAAACCTATTAGCTACAAACCCCTTCGTCAGCGAGGGTTTGAATTCTCACTAATTTTCCTTGCAAAGACTGCAAAGATGTGGTTTCACACCTTAACTGAGACTATTCCACTCACTCACACACTCACACACACACTGGGTTTTTTGTGCACATTCAAATGGGTGCACACTCACGCATTTGAATGTATATATGATATATGATGTATATAACAATAATATATGAATTTCAGTCACACTTTTACTTTGTTACTGATTCTGAGAGCGTCTCAGACGCTCTTCTAACCACAGAAGCTGAAATCAAGCGATACTGGACAATTTGCGTTCTTATTTTAAATGAATATTTGGACATTATTTGGGACACACAGCATAAAATACATAAATCAATTAAAATGCTTAATTCCAAATTTCAAGTAGATATACTTCCATCTTCTTGTTGTGTCTAACCACAAACCAACCTGAGGAAGAGAGCGCATGTCGTCCGTCCCAAAACATAGTCTGGAATCACTTCCCCAAACTCCCAAGGAACGTTCCTCACAAACTTTAGGATTGGGTTTCCTCTCTGCAGACAGAAACACAACACAACTCTTCAGAAACACACTCTCTGTTTCTTATATGTTATAAGTAATTTTTGACTTCATACTGACACTTGACAAAACATCAAGTCCAAAGTAACCTGCAATGAATTACGCTATACATTTTATGACAATGTTTGTTCACTGGAAACCCACAACCTCAGCACTGCTAACGCAAAGCTCTACCAGTTTAGCCACAAGAACACTTTTTGAACTTCCTGTTTGTCAACGTTTCTTTCCGATTTTTCTCCCAGGAGGAGTGCAGATGAGTTTGTGGTTTTGTTAAAATAAACATTCTACAGAAGTTCCACAGACTGATATAAAACGTTGTATTATCACTATACAAACAAAAACTTGACTTCAGATAATGTCAAAAAGTTTTATGCATGCACATTTTAACTGGAAATGTCTGACTACACACATTAATATAATGGAAAATCCTTCAGTCTGTGGTGTGAGCTGCAGAGGCTAATGCTGAGACCTGGTTGAAGGTTTTTTGTGGCATTGTGGCTGTTATAAAAGTGTCTTCACATTCACCACATTTTCACATTTATTTTGCAAAGCTGTGGTTTAAATGCTTTCCTTAGATGTAGATGTTGTTTATAAATATTTACTGGTTTGTGTAACATCTTTCCTAATGAAAGTAACAAATGACTGAACCTTTAATGATAATGACTATAGCATATACAGACCTGTCGCGGACTGACAATAATACTGTTGCCTGATCCTAAGAGATGGGGTGCAATGACACAACTCGCCGAACTCTTATCTTCCTCTGTTGTTTGTTCTTCTGTTGGCACCTCAGCTGGTCCCTGCTGGACTGTCTCAGGTTTTCCTGAGTCTGTGGAGGTTTTTGCTACGTTCTTGCTTTCAGCTGCATTTATGCTACTTTGGCCTGCAGCATCATTATTCTGTTTCTGAACACTGGATGTGGGCATTACCTGAAGACCCCTGTTTTTGCTCTGAACAACGAACTCTGCATACGATACTGGTTGGCCAGAGGTTGGAGGGGCACTCTGGCCAGATATAGTATCTGCATCTTTGGCCCTGAACAAAGATGGCACCTGTGTGAATATAGGCAATCAGTTTACATGAATACACACACACACACACACCACGACACACCACTTTTTTCTACCATTGTAATATTCATTTGATGTCATTCAAGGTGTTTTGTAACAAAAACTGTATTGAAATTAAGTTTGTCACCCTTGTGCCTTTCTTCCCATGTGGCTACCCTTTTTAAATAATCTTTACACTTAGTTCACAGGTTTTAATTTGGTGTGTGAATGCGGTCATTTAACATTTAACTCATCAACCAATTCACTTTTAGCATTTATGCATTTAAAAATGCATTAAAAATGGATCAAAAAAGTTGATGACACATCCTGCACTACACACATTTTCATCCAATCAAATGCTCCCTAAAACATGGGACAAACCCCCCACCAGCAACCAGCTAAAGCTACTGGCTGCTTGGTTGCAGTATGATGATATACTGAAACATGGCTGATGAGGACATGGCTCATGTTTTCCAAAAAACCAGCAAGGTATGGGTCACATTTCAAACCTAGCTTGTTGCAACAACTGTATTGATGCTTTGATATGTGTTAATCTTCCCAGCCCGTTTGACTTTGTTTAAAGTTGTGCACATTATTGCACATTATTCATTGCGTTGCAGATGTGGTGCATAAAATCACAATCTCAGGTCACCAACACCTCGTTCTGGTCACACTTTAAAGTATAAAGTTGGCATATCTGTTAACTGTTTGTTAGTTTGATGAGTAACTGCATTCATTTCACAAGAGTTCAAACCTTCGACTTCACGGTTGCAAGCGCAGACCAACATAATCGTATGTGCATAAAACAACACCCACCGGACTCCTTTCCTTGGTGAATTTTGAGTCGTCCAAATTGATGTTGAATTTCTTTTTTTCCATGTGTTATTGATCTGTATGTTTACAAAGAGAAACGAAACACGAGTCCATTTACCGTCAAAGCAGAACAGCGTCAGGCAAACGTGCAGATCACAGAAAAGTCGATCGACACGATGCACACTCAACATTACCAACAGATGGCAGCAAATGTACACAATCCTTCACGTTAAATTGTTTCTTTGTAGAAATAAACAGACGTCTAAAAGACATCATGTGTTAGTTTGTGGTCGTTTAAATACTTTTTAATAATGACAATAATCGGTTTGTTCTTGTCACTTATTACAGTAAGTCAGATCACACAGTGCCTTGAACCTCCTCTCCTTTTTGCCATCAGGACACCATGTTTTAACTTTGTGTTATGTTAAAGGTTATCCAATTAAGAAACCCAAGGCCTGAGAGACAGCTGTGTGTCTCCCATTTATCCCAGTGTGTGTGTGTGTGTGTGTGTGTGTGTGTGTGTGTGTGTGTATTCGTGTGCCCGTGGACGACGTTTCGGGACGTCCTGCCACCGCCCTATGGCATCGTGGGTCCCATAGCCAGATGGTGTCAGCTTCGTTCTGAAATCATATTTATGCCCTCCAAAAGAACCTATGCACATACACAACACACACACACACACTCTGGCATCACACCAGCGTATGTCAGTCACTTTTGAGGACAAATAAAGAATGTATGCATGTTAGTTTATCCATAAGATAAGAGTTTTAAGGTGAGTGAGGTTGCACATAAAGCCTGTGGAGCAAAGGATTGTGGGTAAAGGTGTCCAGCTAATTTTAGGCTCCATAGAACTGACCTTAATATGTGTCCCAATATTCAAGTTAAAATAACTGTGTTATTTGTTAATGTTTAGAACCCCACTTTATATGTAGGTGAATGAGAAGATTTACAGATTTACTTTGTAAAGTATTTTTATTTATTTTAATTTATGTACAAGTTTTAATAGAAGTTGACAGCAAATGATAGCCAGATTCTGTGTAGACCTGAATGAGTTGTTTCAGTTATTTCAGGCTTGTCTGATGCTCTTTAGATCTTCTGCTCTTGTTTTCAGTGTTTCTTTCTGCCTTTCAGTTTCCAAAAGCGCAACAGGAAAATGACAAATACATTAGAGAGATGTTTAGTGGCTTTTAAACACCTGGCTGGCGTCTCTCTCTATCTCTCTCTCTCTCTCTCTCTCTCTCTATTCTGGCATTGAGCCTGGCTTTGGCTGCAATAACGGCCACCTCCAGACCTCCGGCCCCTCCCTCAGGTCTCTCCTCCCCTCTCTTCGCTGACCCCATGCTGAGCCGGCTGTGTCGAGCTGTCAGCCCCCGGCTGCGGGCTGCTCCTGGGCTCCCGGTGTGGGTGTGTGCGCGTGTGTTGGGGCAGAGGGGTAACGGTCGGGTCCGTGGTGGCCGCTTATCTGCCCTGCCATCGCTGGGCAAGCCAGAGGACAGATTGGCCCTCCAGCTGTCCGACTGAAGGACTCGCAAGACCCCTCACTGAGGAAACCACATGCCCCGGTACACAACACGCACATACACACACATTTCTTACCGAGATAACTGCATTCCCTGATATCTACACACACAGAGTCACCCTCAACTCTAACATATGCGTTTCAGAGGCTCAGTGACTGTACCATCCTGTGCCAAATGTGCCAAAGTACCCTCTTACCCATGAGGTTCAAATGAGCTGCCTTTTTCCACAAGACAAAAACAGAACATACACACACTTTATCTGTATTGTATCTCAACACACTGACCAAAGCACAGAACAAGCAAGATTATTAAAGAAGCATGTGGTAAACTTTATGCTACAAGTTTTATATTTGCTTATTGGAACTTGAAACCTTGAATGTTAACCATATTATATAATTGTTGTATGTGCAGCTGATTTTACATCTTTTTGTCATGCTAACTAAATTGTATGTGTTTGTATGGACTATTTGTTGTGGTTAAAACTCTTACATGTGTAATTAAATAGTTGTGTGCGGTACAGACTTTTTGTTCTACAGAATTTCTCTCTTATTGCTGCAGGAACGGTAGTTCCTGTGCGCTGTTGTTTGTAACATTAATAACATTTCCTCTTAGCACAGAGACACATAATGAAGTGTGTTTTCTCAGTCAGGTTACAATACATTGGTCCCCATGTCCCAATGCCACATATTATGAGAATTCCCAGTTAGGCTTCGTTACTCTATCTTACCTCCCCCCCACTGGCTAATCCTGGGAACAGCTATTCCCAAAACTGCCTGTTAGCTACAATATCAATGCACCGATTTTTTATTGGCCCCTGGTGGCTCCTTTTTGTGCACGTTCATGTCGGTGCACATAAAAATAGAAAACATGATTTTACTGAATGCATAATTTAGGAGAGTTATGTTTGTTAAGAATGTATTTAGAGAAAATGTGCAGGATTAAATGAGGCGTTTGTGTGTTTGTGCGCTCGTGTTTGTGTGGGTGTGGCCCTCGGGAAAAACAGGCCGTCTTGAGAGCCTTTAGGGGCAGATGATAGCAGACTGTATGCTGTCTGTGTACGGTCTGTTCTCCAGTTGTGACAGGGAACAAATCCTTATGAGCACAATTACCAGAGAAAGTGTGCAGACAAGACAACAAAGTCAAAGTTGTGCCTTCAGAAAGCAAAACACAGTCCAACAGGATAAAATTTATGATTTTAGGATTGCTAAAATGAAGAGTTAAAAATATTTGTTAGATAAATACAAAGAAATACATTTGAGATGTTTGGAGAGACTGGATGATACTAATAAATTAGAGAGACACAGTAGGCGGGGCCAGGTGTAGAGAGAGCAGGACACAATTAACAAAGACACTGAAAATGCCCACTAATGAGAATACAATCAAGTCTCAAGTGAAGGCCCAGTGGATTTGAGAGGTCTTCAGGGTTGTCTAGGGAATACTTATTCACCAGCCACCAAGCCTCAAACATACATGATATTCCATAACCTTCCAAAAACACACCACACTATCTGACCTCCCCTACCCACAATGCATCTATCTCCAGATCCAGGGCGTCTTCCCATGACCTACTTCCCCCTCGTGTGGCGCATTGTTGTGTGTTTGCGGCTGTTGAATGCTCCCTTCTTTTGTGGCTATTTGTGAGACCAGGGGGTTAAGACCCTTGTGTTCTTCCCAGTCTCCAAAACAGGCCTCTAAACAACCGCGGCAACAATAACAACAAAAACAAGCAAACGTTGATGGCAGCCGAACTAGGAAGCGGGCCGTGACGGCATTGCGCCAACACAGTGCCGCCTTTGTCAGCGCTCACATGCCGTATTGTGCGGCACGACATCATCGCCTCCCAGCAGCTGTTGCCGATGGAAACGAGCATGACTATCAGCCGTGCTGGATTGTGTAATGTTTGGGCATCAGGGACTAAATGACTCAATGTGCATGTGTGAGTGAGTTTAGACTGGGTCAACTTCTGTCAGGACAGAGCAACAGTCTTAAGGAATCTTGCTGGTTAGTAAAGGTTAAGTAAAAAAAATCACCGTTTTAACTACCTACTTAAGTAATAATTTTGATATAAACTTTGAATTCTGTTGCCCCCTTCAGAAAAATGTTCATGCTTACTGTATGGCCAAAATGGTCTATATGGGGGATATGTGTTTGTTAGTTTTCTCAGAAGGCTTTTCTTTAGATGTTGGAACAGGCTCTGGGATCTGTGAGGTCAGGGCATCATCATGCTGGACCAGGTGACTTCGCTAAGCGCTAGAGGTTTGTGCGTTTATGCTAACTTGAATACATTCCTAACTTGGATGTTGGCATGTCGTGAAACTACACACAACACACAAATATTGGGCACCTTACACATCTCTTTTCCCCACCCCATGCTTCTCATCCTGCATTCTCCATCCTTAATTGCTTATAAATGTCACAGTCTCTGAGTCTCCAATGTTCTTCTGCTAAATTAACCCATGTTCCCCCTGCACACACACACACACACACACACACACACACACACACAATTAGCCCTCTCGCACTGAGTTGTTCATTAGTGCAGATAAACACCCAGAATTAGAGTTAAAGCACAAAACACACCTGACAACATTTATTGTGTGTGTGTGAGTGTGTGTGTGGGTGTGTGTGTGTGTGTGTATTAGAGGACGAGAGAGTCACTGGGGAAATTAACCCCAACGCATTCACTGTCTCACCTTGTTATTGTTGCTTCTGTTTGCATGTAGCTGGCAACTCTGATTGTTCATCTAAACTTAGGTTTTAAATAATATTGCCCATCTCATAACTCACATTCTCTTGCGATGTTCACTGTTGTAGTGCAAACAACCAATGCCTGCTTTAGAAAAGTTTTGTCACAGTAAAAAAATAATAATTTAAGTATGTTGTTGGGCAAATTTTGACTCTTACATTGTCTGTCATATATGGTCAGTTTGGGCCTTTAATAGCCACGTTGCATCTGTGCAAATTACAATGTCTGCTGTGCAACAAGACTACAATGGTCTAGACGTTACACTAAGCAGCTTACATTACATTTATTTGCATCCTAACAGCATTGTGACAAACTTTCAGTGGTGGACATAAAGTGAATTCAATTGAAAGATGCAGGTGGTATCTTGTTGCCTAGGTGATGACTGGTGTTGTCTGGGGGTTTCTGTTTTTTACACCCTGCTCACAGCTGTGTGTGAGAGAACCTGCTGGAAAAGACAAACACACACACACACACGGCAATAATGAGCATCTTAGTAAAAGATGTCTCCATAAGCTGTGAGGACTGACAAACACTCTCTCTCTTCTTCTCTCTCATGCCGTCTCTTCTCTGTCTTCTGTCACACAGTGGCGTCTCTCTTCTCCAATAGCGTTTCAATACTCTACTGTCATGCCTGCTGTATGGGGACCAGATCTTATTGTGCCGGCTTAAGACGCTCACATTCAGAAAGAGGTTTGTGTCAGAGTGAGGGAGAGAGACAGTGTGTGTGTGTGTGTGTGTGTGTGGGTGAGAGAGAGAATTAGAGGGAGAAAAGAGCGCAGCGGGTTCTCTATGATATCATTGCACAGGGAAGAGACGCGTTCCATTGTGATGAACTCTTGGCAGAAACACAATCTGAGATGTAATGCTTGGGGACGGTCAGGTGTGCGTGTGCCGGCGTGTGTGTGTGTGTGTGAGTCAGTTCGGACTATAAACACAATGTTTGTACTGTGGGGGTTTGTTGACAGATGGTCAGGCTATTCGGAGCTGCTGTGAAACAGTCCAGCCTTTGTATCAAAATAAAACAAGCGATTGTCAATCTGTGACACTTTCATGCCCATCCATCTATCCATCTCTCTCTCTATCCATCAGCACTCAAGCTCTCAAGTTTTATTTCGATAGCGTGTCATCATTTTAATGAGAATTATAAATATCACATCTGAAAGATCAGGTTATATCACATATCACAGGTTAATATCACATCTTTACATCAAGTTAAGAGACTTCTTTGAATTTTCTCCTCACAGTATCATCAGCTTATATATCTATAATTTTAAACACCTGTTAGATCATAAACCTTATGATGCATTTGACCCCCTTTCTAAAATATAAATCCTTCTCTTGGTTACTGTTGACTGCAAAGAAACATTTCCAGTTTAAATGTATTTGTACTACAGCAACTTTCACAATGGTTTTATAGCATTTCCTTACAACCAGCAGATAAAGATAAAGTTTAAGGTTAAAAGATGAATGTGAAGAGAATTATTAGTAAGACAATACAAATTCTGGACATAAACACATAAACAAATATGAAAATTTAGAATTCAAACAGTCATAATGTTCAATAGACTAATTTTGCTTTCTCTGTTTTTTTTTTTTTTTGCTTTCTCAGACATTTTCTGGGATCCAGTCAGAACCTTCTGAAGGGCCCATAGCAGTCTTTGGTCCCCGGTTTTAAAGGTTATTACTTCTATTACTAGTACAGTATTGGTTTGTCACTGAAACTAGTATGACTGTAAATGTAATGAATGTGATTTGTGACATGCAATATTAATATATCACAGACATGCACAGAAGCCGCAGTTTCGCAGAGCCTCAGTGTGCAGACGCACTGCCTCTCCCGCTTTGTAACGTTTAGTGTTTGTGTGTGATAGTTTCACACCTGTGTGAGACTCATGCTGTGCTACAAGCCTCCCTGTCCACAAACACCACAGCAGTAAACAAGCATCAGTGTCCCTCAGCGGGAGAGGACAAACAGAGAGAGAGATAGAGAGAGAGAGAGATAGCAAAGTGAGAGGAGAGATTGACTTAAGACAAAAGTAAGAGTTAAATAATGACTGAATAATGTTTCCCACAAGTATGAGAACTAATGATTGTCTCACCATTTTCTGCTCCTGGTACCATAGCAACTAAGTGAAAGTAACCAGGTTAACATTTAACCAACAGGTTAACCAGCATAACTGGTTTTGATAGGAGTTGAAATATGGGCTATAACACTGACAGGATTCCATTACATATGTTATTTAAATAAGGATATTTAAATGTTTATTTGTGGTGTGTTATTCACATTCCACTTTACAGCTACAAATCCAGTCCAGAGACATGAAGTTATAAATAACTGGAGTGAAAAAATAAACCTGCAAAACAAAATAAGAAATTGTTTTCAATCGCTCTGTTTTTTCTCTGCATTTAGGCTTGAACGTGGTAGCATCTCTCTCTCTTTCTCTCCCTCGCTCTCTCGCTGGTTTTGGGTTAACTCCAACTCTTTGACACTGTCTGACAGTATGCAAATATATGCAAACGAGGCTCCAGTCAAGCCAAGCAGCACCTGCGGACCTGACCAGTCGAGACCACTAGTGACCTGTGTGTGTGTGTGTGTGTGCGTGTGTGTGTTTATGTGTGTGTGTGTGTGTATGTGACCGTGCCCTTCTAACAGAACGCATTTTGTACCCCACCTATTTCTCTCACTGCCCTCCGCAAGCATAAGGACATTAGTACACAGACTGAATGAAATGACTTTATAATCAGCATATGAGATATGTACCAAATAATAAGATCATCTGAAACTCCATCGAGCTGAAACAATCTCAACTTTCTTGCATTACTATTTCAAATTTATATGATGACAACGGGGCTTTTCAGAATGCTAAACGGAAGATATAAATCATAACATACCAAAGATTTCATGCTCAAATCCTAATCTTGAGTTTTTCTCGTTAGTCACAAAGATATTCAATCGTTGCATCATGTAAAATGCTGCTTAGCTGCAGTTTATGCGATACGTTATTCATTTTAGGGCATTTATGAATCCTGCAGAGTGTTGGGCTTTGATCCTGCCTGCTGGTTTTGGCATTCCAGCAATCTGGAGTTGAAAAGACCTGACCCTTCTGCTCTTCTTCCTCTTTCTCCTTCCCTCTACTGCCCTCGTGTCGACATGTCTGCAGGTTTGTGCTGGTCAGCACAACGTCTGTCTGCCGTCTGGCTGAGTGCTGCTGTCAGTACAGTTCCAGAGGGTGAGTGTGTGTGTGTGTTGGGGTTTGGCATGGATGTCAATGGAACCCAGAGGAGGAGAGGTGTGTATGCTTGGACAGGGTGGTAGGGTGGCAAAAAGCTGAGGTAAGGTGGCTACAGTCCAGACCTTGTCTATAAATGACACAGACATTCGTGTCTCTTTTCACACACACACACGGTTTGCCCTTCTCTGTCTGTGATCAGTGGCAGGGTGCGCAGGGGAGAGAAAAGAGGGCATGACAGCATCACTCACACTGTGAGAAAAGCACATGGTCTACACACACACACACACACACACAAAACACTACCATAGTGCATTTCTTTGGCTCATACCCAAATGTATGTTTGCAAAGATGTTTCAGGTTCATCACAAACAGTAAGTAACATCCCATGATCTAATCCACACAAGTTAGCACATATTTCATGCATAACATTACATTGTACATCAACATTATACATTTAAGTGTCTTAGGTTTTCATAAAGCGTGTGTTTGTGTGTGGTGTGTCTTTTAGCTAAGGAGATTTATTGTTGTTTTATAAAAATCTTTCAACTTTTTGTATATAAAATATTTAAACTATTATTAACTATTAAGTATCAAGCTTTTTTATGAAGTAACATTAATCATAATTAATACATGTTATTGTTAACAAATGCAAGCAAAATACTTCAGTTTTTTGCTGCACATGTGATTGATAAGACGCATGAGGACTAAACTGTTACGTTTTGTCCTGTTTCTCAACAGATCTGCCTCTGAGACTCTCACGCTGAAGTATAAAACACACAGAAGCATCTGCCGGGACAAATGAGGTAGATATTTATAGTGTTTACTTGGCTGTCAGGAACGAGTGTCTGTCTCTGCTTTTATAGCTTGTTTTAAAGACAAGAAGGGAATTAATGCGGAGGCCAGACTGAGCTATACAGAACATTGTACAATCTGTTTGTTATTTTTATCACATGCAGTTTTTCAGTTTCTAACAGGAATTGTTCATGTATTTCACCCTAATGTAAAATTTTCTGTTTCTCCATTACATAAT
>JBAJNP010000484.1:0-93546 GCA_036877545.1 Yasuhikotakia modesta
GTTTAAATATAAAATAAAAAAACGGAGAATGGGCCCGAACAGAAAAGCCAAAAGTCTTTAACATTTATTCCAACACAGCCAAGGTCAAAAACAGACAAGATATCCCTTGACCATTTCATTTAATACTCCTCAGGAAATGTCTTAATTTTGCTTGTAACAGAGATTTAATGATCAGAGAGAATTTGAAATAATATGTAATATATAAAATAAGGGCCATTCCAGAAACATTTTTCTATTTAATAAGGAAAAAACATGATAAAATGCTGTAACAGCGAAGACTTTCCTTTTACATAAAGTATTTTTTTAAACGATGACAACAAGCGTTGTAAACATCAAACTTTGTGGTGTTTGACATGCAGTTTAGGCTTAAATGCTCTTTAATCCACCCAAGCCAAACCAGGATTGAACTAGTAAAATCAAATAAACAGATGGAAATCTCCTGAAATTAGAGTATAGCCGCTTCTTCTGAGTACCCAATTCTATCAGCAGCTTTACTTTACCAGTGTTAAGCAGGACAGCAAGCTGTTCTTTTATGTTAGCAACATGTAATCCCTTGAAATGTATAATCTGTGCAAAAAAATGCCATAAAACTGATTAAGGTTTCATTTGTGGTGAATGATTGTTGCTCTTAATTAATTGTGTTTAACAGCCCAATGAGGAATTAGTTTGATTTGTTTGTTATCCAGACGTCTTCTTCCGCAAAGCACGAGGGATTGTCTGCGTGGATGTGTTTGTAAATGTGTGTGCGCTTGTCAGAGGCTTGTATCTGTTTGTGTGTGCAAGTGTGAGTTTATTTGTGCGAGTGGGTGTTTACATGACTGCTGTTGTTTTTGCCCTTCTATGTGTAAATGCCAGTCAATCCCAGCTGAGCAAGCATTAGTCTGTATTGAGCATGTGCCGCTGTGGGACCAGACGCCTCATAACATGTCTGTTTTTAGGTGTACTGTACAGGTGGCTCTCTCGGCAACCTCGGCCAGGGAATTCGTCTAATTAAGCAACGACAACAGCATATAAATCCAAGCATCCCTAGGAGACTTGCCAGACAACAGGAGATTTTTCAATGCAACACAAAGCATTTCAAATAGCTCCCAGAATTCCATTTCCTGCTTTATGTTGGTTTCAAGGTCCTGGAACTCAGAATTAAATATCTGGCATGTCACATTTCTGGAATGTTCTGATGAGTTGGATGTTCTGTGGTGACGACAACAGTGTCAACAAATACACAGTGGGATCCAAATGTCGCTGTAAATATGATTAGAATATAGACCATATCTGTAAGAAGAAATGTATAAAAAAAGCATTTTTACTGTTGCCTCTGACTTATGAAATAAGTTCTAATAAGAAAATAAAACTTCAAAAAACATTTAAAACAACATCAGTCATCGCAAAGCACACCAGGACTCTAATACAAATACAGATGCAAATATGCTTACAGATGGTTCAGCATAAACCGTGAATCCATTATCGTAATGACATGTGCCGCATGACATCATCAGATCATGTCTAATCTGTCAGCGCTGGGAACACACCATCAGGACAGAATGTAATCGTGCCTCAAACGGCCATCCCACAGTGTACAGAACAACTGACTCACAAAACGTGATCATTCAGAATATTTATTACATGACTGCATAATACAAACTGGGTTCAGCTGTGAGTTCTGCTTATGTCACACAGACATGGCCGTTTTATTCTGTCCTGAGAGGGTGTGGAGATGATTTGGTCAGGCAGTTTTACCCCATCTCATCTCATGTTTCCCTGATGCCCTGTGTCACGGGCGCCCACCGTCCTGTGAAATGAAAATCATCCGCTATAAAAAGCTGTGCAGAAAACCATAAAATATGACATTGTTTTAGCGAAACATGTTCTGTTCTTTTTTTAAAAGCTGCGTTGAAATAAATTACAATAGGGTTTTTCCTTCACAATACAGCCTTCGCTTAAAAGTTATAGTTTTATGATACAGGTGACTCAATAGAGAAAACAAAGAGAAATATATATATATATATATATATATATATATAAAATAGATATAAAAATAAATATATAAATATAAAAAGGAGAAAAATGTTTTGTGAGCCAAACATGTTATTTAAAATGACTGAATTAACCTGGCTGCATTAGAATGCATGTATATTGCATTTTATATGTATGCGTTTGGCTGCGCTGTTATATAAATGTGTTTAAATGCATTCAAAGATCCACTTTCATATTTTATGCATTTTTTCATGACTTAGCATTGACTGCATTATGTTCAACCAGAAACTGTAAAACCAGTCAAATCATGAGGAATCCGTTAAGTATTGTATCACTTAATAGAACAACAGGTTGTTCTGCATTTGTGTGTGTGCTGATCACACTGAATACAACAGTTCACATTCATTTATAAGATAATCAATAGCACCTGTATTAAAGGATCAGAAACTGTACGGTAAAACTAAGAAAACTACATAAAATGTGTAAAAGTCAGGCAGACCTTGTGCTAACAAGATGCTTCATCATTTCAGAATCATCTGAAGGGTTTGTGTTTTATGGTTCTGTAACAACATGACCCAGGTCACAGAAATTGTTATTGAAGAATGGGAGAATAAACTATATTGACCCCGACAACAAACTTGTGGCCCTTGTCTTACTGAATCAACATGTTGTTGCATGTTTCACATCCAAAGGTGAAATTTTATAAAGACACTTATAAAAATAATTGTAGGGGTCAGAAAAAGGCTGATAAACACATGATATCAAAAATTGTACATTGACATTGTGCTAACAAGTGGACCACTGGGCATAAGGAAGTAAATGTATGACCTATTTAAGGGTCAGGCAGAGGAAGTGTTTTTTACAGTTTTTTTACAGTCTCGCTGTAAAATTTTTTACTTCTTTTTACAATTTTACCATCTCACTGTACTCTAATGGATTATACCAAGGTAGCACCACAGTAGCTTTTTGTTAAAGCAAGAGGAAGTCAAAAGGGTTGAGTTTAGGTTGGACAGAAATGGGTTCATTCCTCCACTCCAGAACCAGCGGACTGGATTAGGACTGCAGGACTGGATTAGGACGCTAGGCCAGGGCAGGAGGGCATCACAGCTCGTAGGATATTCAGTCAGGATTTGAGTGGCACATACCCAGCTGTGTCCGTGGTAGGAGATGATAAAATGGGCAAACATGCAAGCAGCCAGCTGACCACATGGTTGAGTGCTGAGCTTAGCAGGATTACAGACAGGGAAAATGTTCGGATCTTACAGGGCAGAAGAGAGGCTGTTTGTTTGACATGCGGCAAGAATTACTCTCAGATTAGAGGTACCGCATACAGCCAAAGCAAAGCTTTATGAAAATACAGCCAAAAGAATGGTTCATGGGGAAAAAGAAAGCAAAAAAAGAGGATTAGTGAGGGAATCCTTTTACTCAAGATTTCTTAGGCAACTTTAATTTTGTTTTCACATTCAAAGTGAATTAATACAAGACTTTGGAATTTGTAAGGCAGTGTATTAAAACATTGATAGTCAGACTTTCCAACAAGTCCTCGTTTAAAAAAAAAATTGAAGGCTATCACATCACACTAATTTTGCACTTCTAAATGTTCAACTGCGCCCTTGGTAAAAATAGCAGTTTGTCAGTGCTCAACACCCCCCCCCCATACACACACACACTCCGCCCATGTGTTAGAGATGTCACAGTCCTAACGCTGAAGAAATCTTAATGTTCCACTTTCATAAACGGCGTTCACCTCAGCTAATGGCTAAGCTGCCGTGACCGCTTTGCATTCTCTGTGCTAAGCTCAATTCGCCATTGCCTTTCCGTATCTGACAGAGAGCATAGCAGAGAGCATTTTAACTTTGAAACAAAACAAAAGTTTGTAAAAAAAAATACACTCACAAATTTTCACAAATGGGCACGGCCACAACCAAACTGTCTTTGTTTCTGAAACCCAATTTGTTCCTGCCAATATCTCTCTGATGGATGTTTTTTTCTGTAATGCCATGGCGACAGATTGAAAGATTTCCTTGCTGTTGCCTTGCTTTTGTGTGTGCACCAACATTTGCCCTGGATTTAATCAAAAACAAGCAGACACACACATTCATGCAAACACACACACAAACACGCACACACAGTCCTCACACCCAGTCGTGCAGAGTGATGGAACTGGCAAAAAAAATTAAACAGAACAGCGACAAGAAAACAGGGAGGAGAGGAGAAGCGCGAGCAAGACCTTTATTCCAAATGAGGATTTCTGACCTTTTTTTACAGCACTGATTTTCACATTTAAAACAAAACAGATCGAGTGTTGATGCCATTTTGCTTGCTGTCTTACAATTTCTCCCTGCTTTTATGTCCAGCCACTCTGATTATCTGGTCTTATACCAGGAGCAAACAAATGAAAAGAAGATTTAAAGATATCTTCATCACAAGCTGCACCGTCCCAAAAAACGCCTGTCTGTCATTCTTACTGCAGCAGAAAGCTTTCAATTTATTTCCCTCCCTCATACCAGGACTGATTCATGCAGGCAGAGGTCACGGGAGATGGAACCTGCCTGCTGGCAGGAACAGGCCCACATCTCTCCAACATCTTCATGATGAAAGTGTCAGAGCAACAGGTAGCTGGGGATGATGTACGGTCTAAAGCTGTGTTTGGGAGTGACGAGCTGAAATGATGGTTAGTTCAACCCAAAATGAAATTCTTTCATCATTTATAGGCCATCATGTCGGTCCAAATTCTTTTCTGTTTCTTTCCTCTATGGATTACAAGAAACTTCAATGCTGCAATTGTGACTTTTTATTTTGGTTAAAAATTGTTATTGAGCAAGTACACAACAGGTTAGTGTTCAAAACGGTCTATTTACCCTGATTCAAAACGGTAAGTTTATAATAATGATTTATGAATTTTTGAGTTGTCAAAAAATTATGTGAAAGTGAAAATTATGAGTGTAAGAAAAAAATGTATTATTATAATTAATATATAATAAAAATTATATATAGAATATATCTATATATACTTATACTATATATATATATATACTATATATACTATATATATATATATATGTAATATTTCATGCTGATAGCAGCCACATACGCATAGATGGAAATAGCTGCCTGGAGGCGTCACAAATATGGCCGCCAGTGGACTGACTACCTGCTGTAGTTTAACTACATTAAATTACGAGTAGCTTGTAGCCTGTGAAAGCTGCAATTTCGAAGTAGCTTCCCCAACATGGTCTGCAGCTTAAGGTAGGTGGAGAAAGTGTGTATTAACGCGGGTATACTTCAGCATACACACACACACACAAAAATCATAGACTCCTCCGCTCTCAGGCACTCACAGAGAGAGAATATGTGGCCCCAGGGTCCCAGCAGTAATCTCACATTGCATGGTAACGATGGGGGGAAATGATTCCCTCTTCCCCTCAGCACTCAGATGGCTCTTTGAGTCAGTTTGATTTCTCTTTCTCTCCACTGGCCGTGGGAGGAAGGACTCCTTTGTGCAAGCCCACACATCCTTTAAGCTTTGGATACATTTTATAACGTGTGCACTAACGTCTTCATGCATTCGCATAAAAAAAGGGGGCCACAATTTATCTGTCTGGTGTACCTTGTGTGGGTGTAGGTGCTTTGTGGAAACTGGGCCACAGTAATGACAGCACTTACACAGTGTAATAATGACATTATCCTGTGGAAAAAAAACAATAGAATGAAAACAAGGCTAAATCACATTTTTACAGTCCACAGAGATAGCCTGATATTTAAACTCTGTGTTAATTTTCTCCTCTCTCCTCTCCCCGCTTTGTTTTTAACTTCCCACAAGTGGAACGCATTTGAGAGATGAGTTTTAAAGCAGGGCTTCTCTATGCGGGATATCACTATGCTAATTTGGAATTCATAAAAGTTCCGAACAGGTGTAGACAGTTTCATGCCAGAACCATTATGGCGTGGGGAATAGAAATACAGAAAACTCTGCTAAAAGTTTAACACAGTGAATCTCCTGCTGTGAGAATACCCTAAATCTATGATGTGCTACTTAAAAGATAATTATAAATAGCTTTAAAAAATATCAAAATGGTGGTGAATTTTACTTGCTGTTTAATGAAGTATTCTCACACAACACTACTTAGTCAGTCAATCAATCAATCAAATCAATGTGTCAATTAATAAATTGACCAAATGATCAGTCAATCAAGCAAACATTTAGCTATTCAACCACTCTTTCAATAACTCAGATGTATGCCTGTATAACTCTTTTATGATGTGCTCTGACTGTGTAAACAGTCCAAGAACTAGTAGGTCTGGGCAGGCAAAAGACAGCAACGTTCCTGGTGCGATGTCTTTCATCTCCTCTCCCTCTCTTGCTGCCTCTCACCTCTGCTGTCTCATTCCCACCTCATGCACCAGTCAAGCTATAATCATTCCAACCTTGATTTCCTGCCATTTTGCTACAGTGTGGCTGTTTGATGGGGATAATCAGTCTTGTTCATTATTTATTTTAAAACGTGTGTGCGTACCCACACTCTATGTCCTGTGTGCTCTCTCGACAGAGTGATTAGTGCTGGAGATTGCTTTAATTAAACCAAGCAGTGTATTCGCGGTGGTACATTCTGCCCTCAGGGTCTTCGTGTGTCTCCCAAACTGCCTGGAAGCGTACAGGTCACTGCGCGGGTACATCTTACTCTGCCTCTTTCTTGTGAAACCTGAACTCTTAATAGCAAGTCTGAAACTGCCATTAAAAATACTTCACCCACTTGAATGAACTTTGGCTGTTGTATCAGATCATCGGATTGCAGCATAATAACAATCATCACACGCACTGATGTGCAATTATTTGTAATTCTACCTCTATGAGAGACAAAGGTGGAAACTTTTTGCCTTCTAAATGTCACATTTTAGACTTGGAAACAGCATTAAAGTGCATTTAATTTGCATTTAATAAAGAAGCATACGAACTAACACAATTATTTTTGGCAGTATGTGTGATGTGCACAGCATGCATATTTTAACATCTGGAAGGCTTTTGCAAAATGTGCAATACACAGGTGCACATTGTGTGCAATACTGTATCCCACAATGCAATGCATCAAAATCATGCAGATGTTTTATTTTTAAGATGAGCATATGCCACTGCAACATTGGCATTATTAAACACCAAAAAGATCACAAATATTTAACTCAGACACATTAAATATGTTCCGTTTAATAATTGGCTAATTTAATACACAAAAACAACAACAATATAACATACTATCATGGAAAATTGCTTACTGTTTTATAACTAAGTGTTCTTTTTAAATAAGGTAGTATGCATTATAAACTTCATGGTGTTTAGTAGCAAGCATCACATTGGAAACACTGTATCACTTCACTTTATACAGTATCGTGATCTGGCGTAGCATCAAAGTTGCGTTCCATCAAAGCACGTGAAGATCTTATTGAACATCACAAATGGTGCTGCTCGTCCAAAGAGCGTTTAGGGAGAGATAAGGGGGACGGTCAGCATTCAGTCCGAGATACGGAAACTTAGGAACTTTTAAAGTTATTTTGCCGGTGCAGAATGCTAACTGTGCTTTGCTGTTGAGAGCTTCGCTTCTAGCTTTCTCTATGCCTACTGAAACGCTCCATGTTAACGACTGTGCTTTATAAAAGCACTTTTGTGAAAGTAACGGAAGAACAGTTATAAATATTAAGACGACAGTAAAGCTAGCAAGCTGCCGGGCATGAAGTCATTCAAACACGTCAGGGCTCCTCTGAGAAAATATTTGCATACGAGACATTGAGACACTGGAGTGTTTTTCTGTTCAGCTCTTTCCGACTAAATTTTTTATTTAGCCAGAGATTTGCGATAATGTTCTATCATGTTTCTTTAAACAAACGCTTTTGACGCGTGACATTTCTTTCTCTCTTCTATTATAAATGTTCAAACACACCAACCATTCGAGCGGTGAGCGAGCTACAGAATAGCGGCACGTCCTTACGTCCACTCCCACTGCTTGTCAAACCTACAAAGATTGCCTGCGTCGTTTTTTGCCCGATACCGAATCTTTTATCTTCAGATATCCTTTTGTGTAATGTCTCTGTCTCATCTCCTCTCCATACTGTAATTCTAGAATAGAACATGGCCTAGCCCAAAATTACACACTGTCATGAAACATACAAAAGTGTTGAAATTATGCAAGGAGAACAGTCATGTTTCTGTCAGATGTGGTTATTTGTGATGCTGACGTTTAGTTAATTACACATGGCGTAATCAGGGCAGGTTCGCTTGTTATTCCACACAAAGGAAGATTAGAAAAGGAAGAAGCTATGCTGAGAAAGTCATATTAAACTTATAAGTCTATGGAAATGAATATGCTTTAAATACAAAGAAGCCATTTTAAAGCATTCAAAAATATAAACTAGAGAAGATTAAACTTATTTGCAAATAAATGCAGAAGGTCTGTATATGACATTGAAAACCAGCATGTGGTTTAAGTAAAAGCAATGAAAAAAATAACATTTTAGGATGCTCTGTGATTGCTAAGATGTTGCTAAGACATTGCTAGGTGGTTGCTAAGCAACGCCTCCTCCCTCAAGTCTCTATCATATTTTGTTCCTTAGATATATGGGTTAGGCCCCCCTAAATGGCATTTGTGCAGTGTGTGTATTTGAACACAACCATAACCCTTAATATAGGCAATATACACAGCGATGCTTGTCCCTAACAAAGGCCAGTAATCATCAGCTTGTTTTAAACAACCAAGTGTAGTTTATCACCCTTATTGGTAATAATGACCATGTATAATGTCCATGATAAGTTTATCACATATTAAAGTTTAAAATGTGTCCAGCTATACACCAAGCAAATGAACATATCCGCAACGGAGCATAACAAGCCAGTGAAACTGCTAATTTTACCATCCAAGTTTTCCTACAAATGAACTCCCAGTGGAATTCATTCTGGGCTCAACCTAAAGAACAGAGGATTATTATATTTAACGAATAAAAAAGGCAGAGAGACATACGAAGAAACAGGCAGAGAGAGTGTATATCACCTCTTCACTTTCTTCAACTGTAAAGCGTATGTCGTTGTTGCAATGTTTTACGTGTTATTGCCTGTCACTGTCACGGCATTGAACCAGAGCGCGCTCATGTGCGAAGTAACGTTTGTTCTGTTGGAGAGGAAAAGTGTGGAGATGGAAAAAGGGGAAATAATTGATGCCCTGACTCATGTAGCTGATGTACGCCAGCAGCCTCGGTCTTAAGATCTTTAGAGGAATAGAAGAAAATTGCTGTTCCGTTAGCAGTTGCGATGAATCTAGCGCTCAACTTAATGCAGATCCATGTCTCTCTGTATGCATCTAAGCGCAGATGTGTCTCTGTGTGTACGTGTGGCAGACTTAACTTTAGTTAACAGCAGACAGCAACAGACCCAAAAATCTGGTTTATTCCAATTAGTGAGCCAGACATGAGCCGGCCAAAACAAGCTCGGTATTTAATTCACGGTTGGTAATTATGTTTACCTACTTTTTAAGGTTTAGGAAATTTGTTGAAAATGAACCTCAAAGGTGCAAGTTAAATTAAAATGTCATCCAGACAGTTTCATTATTTTTCCATAATGAGTTTTGACTATCTTTAGCTGGAGTTGCAATAAGTTTCAGGTCATAATATTTTGCTGTTCTGAGCTTATTTTAGAGGGAAACCTGTAGAATAAATTTAAATATGATAAAATTTGTTAAATGGAACTTAGACATTTTTTGGTAACTGTAAGCCTAACCAAAAAAGCAAAATATTTTAAATATATTTAAAAAAAGCACGATGAGAAATGTGTGAAACTTTCTCTTACTGTCTGTGAAGTTCTGCAGGCATTTTCTTATTTAGTTAAAAATACTTTGAATTAGGGCAGTCAAATATGCAAATTTGCTACTATTAAATATAGACGATACATAAAATGCTACAAATTGTTGTAGCATATATATATATATATATAATGAAATTATTTATTATTTATGTTGCAAATTAGGCTTTAATTATCACCTGTTTTTACAAGTTTGTAGTCAGCCAGCCACACTGTCACTACAGGTGTGGCATCTACTAAATACTAAAGGTTTTGCTCAGGTACTGCGTTAACGGTGCTTCACGGCTTCACAGATCTTGTGCACACAGATAATTTATTATTGTATAAACAGTTTACTTTTTCTCAACAAATGTTGATAAATGCGATTAACTTAAGATTAGCAGATCTTTAATTTTCTAAGTAGATAGCATAGATTTTTTAGCAATTAACAGAAATGCTTGATTCTAACTGATCACCTGTGATGTCACTGCACTAGTGCTTATGTTGTTACTCTGTCTGTCACTAGGCTCTGATGGCTGCTCTTAATTTCGGTCTCTGGGCTGTCCTGATGAACAGATGGCTTGGCAGCAGTGCATCCTCAGAGCTCTGCTCTCATGCTCGCATCCTACACAGGCCACTGCTGATCCACAGAGAGAGAAACCAGACAGAACCAAAGAGAAGGGACAAAGTCAATGAGTCCATGATGACTATAGGAGCACAGCAGCTACAGTAAAATTAGCAGGACTCAAAGTTCATACTGGATGGTTCTGGCACCTATGGAGATGAGTGCTGTTCTAACAGTTCTCAGATCAGAGGCTTTAATCACAAACACCAAATGACCCCAGCAGGACTCCCATCAAGGGACCCGCTCCATTAAAATGTGACAAAAACAAATTTGCTTTGCACAGTTGGTGCTGAAACTGTCAGGACGGTTCCAGTTTGGGTACACGAGTGGTCGTGCGTTTTACGCTTCCTGGGTCATCCCAGGTGTTTGTTTCTGATCAACTGACAATTTGAAGTGTTGCTCTCATAAGAATATTACATACAGTGGTGGTTTTATGACTATTGCTCATACTTAATGTTAGGAATTCAAACCACATTACTACAAATATTAATATTCAGCCCCAGACATACTTCAACCATTCAACGCTCAGCTTTGTGAATAATCAAATTTCAAGTCAAGTCAAGTCAAATCAAGTCAAATTTACTGCAGAAAATGTTTAAAAAATTACTTTTTAAATGGAATTTTTCAACAAGTAATCACTATGTAAAACATTTGTTTGTTTAATTCAGAAAAGGAAGGATTTTGGTGTTGGGCATGTAGATTAGGCAGCATTTACTGCCAGAGAAAAAAGACATCTGTCATGCCCCCACCACCCACCCACCATAGTTTAAAATGGAAGATAAACCCACATGAACTATTAATTTCAGACACTACATGGCTGCCAGAAAAGCAAACCTTTTACTTGTCTTTCCTTGTGTCACATGATGAATTGCATCGATTGTTGAGCTAAAAGTGCCATTAATAATAAATTAAACTGATGGAGGAAAAGAAAAAACGGGAATGATAATTAGAACAGAACTTCCTGTTTAAAGGCATATCCGTTAGGAATGTGAACATCCACGATCATTCCGATATATATCAAGGTCCTTTAAACAAAAGACTTCCCTATACTTGTCCAAAAGTAAGCATTCAAAGACAAAGTAAAAGCTATTTCACCTTGGTTTATAGGAATCTTAATTACAAACATGATAAATATCATAGAACAGAAAACAGAACGATGTTTCACAATGTGAATCACCTAAGGACATAACTCGACCGCGGTGAGTTAGTTTCTCAATTAAAGGAAAATAAATAAAGCAAATGAGACAACAGAGTATAATCAACAACAAGCACCATGTTTTTTAGACGCACCTTGTGAACAAGTGCCTGCAGGCCTAGTGTGTTGGTATTCACGCAGAGCTTAAGTTACTAACCAAGCAGAGCAAGCCTTCTGTTACCATCCATTTTATTCCTATAGTATCTCATAAATCTGTTGCTGTAGTATGCAAATGCTGTAGTATGCATACTCGATAAATTGCGCTTAATGTAGTTTCATGGAGAGTGGCTTAAATAATTTTATGCAGAGAGAACGCTTCAAAAACGTAAATTAAAAAGACAGGGAATTTTGAAATAATCAGGTCTGTGATGCAAAAGTAATGTGATCTCACATATTAAAGCAGATGACTGGAAGAGGAGCTACAAAGCCAGAGAGAAAGAGAGAGAGACAAAGAGAGAGAGAGAGAGAGAGAGATTTCAGAGAGAGATTTCCTCTTGCAGGTGGGTTCAAGCACTAAAATGATGAGGGGAAGGCACAACAGCAGTCAATTATGACAGCGCATGATTAACCTAAACTAATTAAGACCTCTGGGTAATAGAGAGAATGAAACGTTAGCTGGTCTTCTGACTGCTGGAAATCCCACGACAGGGCCGCGCTTACTTTGGCTTTGTTCTGAAACGATTCCTGTCCCAAGACAACCTAACTCTCTTTGACTAATTTAGACTGAATGGTTCAGGGGAGAAAACCTTTTGCCCAGACTGTTTAAGAGATGTTTAAAAGCGCATGTTAAAGTTTAGCTAAAATATGTCTGGTTTTAAAGTGTTTGGTTCCTCCCCACAGGAGTCTGTAATTAGAAATGGAGCCTGGCATTTTTTTCTCTTTTTTTACCAGGATAGATAGATGGATGGATGGATGGATGGATGGATAGATAGATTTAGAATTATACCCAACAAATACTTAAAATCTAAAAATGATGTTTTGTCAGGGTGAAGGTAGTTGGTCGAGTGACCCGGAGCTGAGCTTCTGTAGCGCCACCTCGTGGTTAAAATATTATACATCCAAAAGTACAACTTATTCCATAACTTAATAAATTCTGCTTATTTGACAGGCAGAGAACTCAGTTAAAAGTTTATAAAGTTATAAGTCTTGAAGACTCAGTAGTGCTGAAATTAACAGATGACTGGATGTAACCTTGAGGTGAATTATGCTGTATACTGTTAACTTGTTATCAGATGACAGCTTGAATGTGGGTATGTAAAAGACCCTGTTTCATATATAAATATATATAAAGGGTATGCTAGCTTTCCAGGCTGCAGTTCCAAAAGTAAAATCAAAATGGAAACAAATCGCACAACAGATGTAAGAGGCGATAATACAGGAAACTGGTGGTATGTGTTCATACCATCAGTGAAACTTATGTGATGCACAAACCCAGTAGCTTGTTGGTTCTGTACAATAAACTATATTCAGTTAATGCAGATTTGTTTTAGGTGACTTCATTCTAGGCTGCTTTAAAATTCTCCTCATTTACCTCTTGGAAAAATAGAGGAAGTAACTAAGTAAAAACTGTGTACAGACATACAGACAAGACAGACAAGATAGACAGAAGAGATCATTTTTCTGACTCTCCTACAGCTCTCAGTGCGGTTCTTCAGTGCTCTGTACTTTACCTCTCCTAATGAAGTGATTTTATAGTCAGGGTAAGGCCCCTATAAATGCCACCTTTTTCACAGTGTAATGTCACATTTCCATGTACAAACGTCAACTGTGAGTCCCTCTCCCTTCAAGAGCTACAGTACATCATATTAGTCTGGGTGGACCAATTAAAACCTACTGTGTGTGTCAACAGTGATACATTATCATGCAATATATGATTCCAGCATTGATATTTTCAGCTCATGCAAGATGTGACATGAATCTGAAGTCTTAAATGAAGCCATTTTGCACACAAACAGCAGAATGCCCTTTTGAACGTGCACACCAAAGATGTGCAAAAAATAACCAAAATATAAGTTAAAGAAATGAAGAAATTGAAGCCAAAAATGAAATGCAGATTTCCTTAATCCCACTGTGGCCTCGGGCAAAGCACTTAACACGGATGCTTCAGGGAAATTGTCCCTGTAGAAAATGTACTGTAAGTTACTTTGGATAAAAGCTACTAAATACTAAATTAACCTGGGCATTATTGAATAAAACTACACAGCACTGTAACTTTCACTGTATTGAACCATATGAAAAACCAATAGCAAAATCAAGCTGTTTTTTACACTTAAAATAAATACGGGCCGTATTGATCAGTGACTGCCATAACAGCGATGGCTTTGATCCCACTGTACTAAGCTCTTCTTTGACCTTTCCAGGTTTCAGCAACATCTATAAGTGGGTGGACGGATGGGGGCGAATATACAGAAACATAAAAAATATGAATCACTCTGAACTGATGTAACACTTGAGCGAGAGAGATAAAACAAGCTCTTTAGCTTGGACTTCAAAGATCTAATCTTCTCCATCACCCATATCCTCTAGCAAGCTTCGTATAGCCAGTCTTGGTTTGGAAAGCATTCGCAGGGTGAAATCAATATGGCTCCTCAAAGACTGACATCAAAAGTTGTTTAATCCACTGAGGGCACGGTGATTTCATTTACCTTGAGAGGAATAAATGGGGCCCTTTTTCATATTTAAAAATGCATTTGTAGGCCCATATAATTATTGCCTCACATAGTCCGATATTTATGTACAGCTTTTAGTGGTGAAAGTAAAAAGAGTGTAATTGTCTTGAAGCTAAATAAATGAAAGCCACTGAAATTGATTCATCATAGATGCATGCATCTTAGTCTTAATGCTCCACATCGAAGGACTGAAGAACTTTGTAATGTGCCTATTGTATTGATTTAGTTCTTTCCTAATGCTCTTAATGTAAGTCTGGCAATGCTGGAGGTAGGTGATACTGCATCAAGGCTAAATAGAATAGATGTTGAATTTCTGCCCCCAAGCTGAACGCTGCAGTAATACATACAAATAACTCATTCAATGAAAGGGTTTAATCTATACAGATAAAGGTTAAATAAGTGCATACAATTTAATTTACAAAATAAATGCATAGGGTAAAAAAACACCCACTGTTCTGTGTTGTTTTAGCAGACGATTTGCCCAAATAATATATGCCAGTTGGGTAACAGCACTTCACGAGTCCCACAATTGTGGCTCAGTTTTGAACCTCACTGTGGGTTATGAAGGATTCGGTGAACTAACACATTTTGGGACATACATTAATAGGGAAAAAACAGCACTACTGAACCACTGCGATTCAGGCACTTTAAAATGCTAAAGATGTGCTTGTATACACTGTGCATCTAGATATTTGCTGGTTAATGTTCCTCTGCATCGTTGATGAATAACTGCTGCCATCAACAGAAACTGTACACAAGCATCAACAGAAACTCTATTTGAAATGACCTGTTAGTTTATGTGCTCTATAATGGTATGGATTACAGTACAGCCTATAACTTTGATCTTGGTATATTTAAATATTGTGCACTACATGTGCTTCAAACATAAACTTGTTCTGTTTAAGTTGTCCCTATTGATATGTTTGTTTTGTAATAGGCCTATCATTATTTCACTTTTATATGTTAGAAAAATATTCAAACTTGAAATCTTCCAAACAAACTGCTGCATTACCTTGGCCAGATTGCTTTTACGAACGTATCTTTGAAGTTTCACGAGCAAGTTGTTCTATTGCATATGAATAAAACAGCATCATCTCCGTTATAAGATGTGCTTTGTTACTTTGTCACGCTAGATGTGAACCGCTACACAGATCAATCAGAGACTTTATGACTAGTTCAGAACAGACTCTCCTTTCATGTGTATTGGATGGCCAGGAATTCATCCAAGTAAAGCCGCTGACAGACTTTGTCTCCATGAATTAAAAGTCCCTCGCTTGTCCCCGGATGGGGCTCGTCACGGACATAATAAAGCGATTGCCCTCGCGCCGGTTGTATAAAAACACAATAGGTACCATTCGTATATAGAGGTTAATAGGATATTTTATCAACCGAGAGTTCCAGAGACACCTTTGTGACCACAGCATCATGTCATATTTAGATACACGGCAGCCTCGTAACTCGGGAATAATGGAGATCTGTTTCTTTCAGCGGAGAAAATATAGAGGTGCGCAGTCAAGGACACTGGGTGCGGGTTTCAGGGGAGTGAGATCGCGGGCAGGTTGGGCCGGAGAGATGGAAGTGCGATTGCACGGTGGAGATGAAATCGGTAGATACGTGCCTGCAGCTTTATCCTCCCCTCCCTCTCTCTCTCTCTCTCTCTCTCTCTCTCTCTGTCTAACACACACACAAACACACACACACACGTAAGATACAGAGAAAAAAGTGAAGGAAATAGAGAGATGCCCAGATGAGGCGTGGGAAACCCCGTGGGGCGGCAAAGCGCAGGAAATACCAGCAGGTCACAGGGTAATGTAGAAGCCCAAACGGATTCACAGTGTTCCGAATTAGCTCCGTTGATCCCGCGACCTGCTGTGTATTATCTGCGGTCCTGAAACAGCGGGGCAGCAAAATGACATTTTCTTTGCAAGAAAGTTATTCACACACACACACACACACACACACACACACACACACACACACACACACACACACACACACACACACTGGACCATTTAAAGACCATTTAAGGGCATTTATGATGTTGTCTTTGATGTATTATCATTGTGATGATGATTATTATGATTTTTTGGAGATGTTATTTTAGGGCTGTTCAGTACACACCTGCGGAGCTGCATTCATTATGCGCCGCGAGCCTCTCACATGCTAATGATGCGCTTCGTAAAAGCTTCATTAACACTCATTTCCATTAAGTCAGATTTGTCGTTCAGGATCCCTACATGTTTGCTTCTGATCTGTGGTGCACAACATTCCCAAAAGTAAGTACCCTTGAATCTTCTTTAAATAATAAAAAACCTTTTTTTTGTAGTTATTTATTAAAAAGTAAATGTAAAATGAAATTAAAAAAACAATCAACATAATATGTGCTATACCAATTATTTTTGATTCATTCAGTTTACAATCTTTTTGTACCATGCATTATCAATGAAAGTGTTATTGGAATAAATTAACATTTTAATTAAAATTTAAAACATTTTGTCTATAGTTTTAATAAGTAATAAACAGTGTGAAGTAACTCTTTGGTGTAGCAGGACGCTGCTGAAGTTTGTCAGTGAGAGGAATGAAAAGTGAGGATTCCTGCCAACAGAACACAGGGTACAAATACAGCAGCCGTAATAACCACTGCTGAGGGACCTGGGTTACAATAATGCATCCAATTGTTGCTAATATAGATCCAATTTGAACTTATCCCAAGATACTGAACAAATGTTTGATAATACAGAACAAGGTGACCGTAGCTTCTTTTGCAACATAAATAACATGTAATGGGCAGTGAAGGCTCTTCGGTAGCGTCTTTAATGCTCAGTTAATGAGAGCCAGCATATGGCGTAAGAAGGCTGAATGTATTTGTTAAGAGTGGCGGTCTCTGTGAGGGCAGTGGGGGCTAATCTGTGATGTGTCATTACTCAACCCTGCACTGGGTCGTGCAAGGCCTGCTCTTAATGAACTGTGAAATTACATTACAGAGAGATGGCCTTTCCCGCCACAAAAAGACCAGGAGAGCGTGCAGAGGACACCGAGGAGGAGAGGGAACCTTATCTAACTTCAACCGGAAGGAACAGAAAGACGGAGAGAGAGGGAAGCCAGAGGAACCCATTTTACTGCTCAAATGTTGCTCCTTTAGAGCTCACAAGTTTAAGTTTTAGATGTTGTATTTACCTATGAAGTTTGCCTTCAATGTCCATCTTGAAATTGTGTGTGAGAAATAAACATAACTGAGTGCTATATATTTGTATAGTGCTGTACAATTTTCATGGATTCATATTATTCAGTTTTGGATGAATTGTGATAAGAAATGTTTAAATGTGAAGAACTTTGAATGACAACAGTAATTGTTTAAATTGGTTTAAATGTTGTTGTATCAGTTTGTTTGTGGTGCTCACACAGAAAGATAAAGCTGCTATGCAAATAACGATTGCCTTTCTATCACCATCTCTGTTTGGAGCATCTTAAATTATAAATAATTTAGTATAAGCTTTCTTATAAACTGTTTTAAAGTGGAACCAAACACTAATCTTTTATATACTTGCTCAATAACTTTTTTATGTTTATCGTAACCCAAAAAAGTTACAGATTGCAGCTTTAATATAAAACTGCACGCTTTACATTTAAGTTTATATTAAAATTTTAATTTAAAGATTTTGGCATACATTCACTCCTTTCAGGAAATGTTACAGAGATCTCATTTGTGATTTCTCCTGAAGGAACAGGGTGGAAAAACGAAAGTCAGCATGACAAGATGGTGAGAAAAGGCTGGAAAGCGAGTGAGAGACTCAGTGGCGTTTGTTAACTTCTCCAGTCATTACTGTCTACAGCTAATAGCTCAGAGTGAAGCGAGTACATTTGCACATCACCTGCTAAGGTGGGAGATGGGGGTGTGAGGCATTGGGCGGAGATATCAATATGATTGACAGTTTGGGTAGTGAGATGTGACTAAAGCTTTGAAACAGAAAAACTGGTTGGTCTTTTCTCTTCCTTCATTATTTCAGCCCACCACATAGGTAATGCATTTCGGTGCCCTCCACAGGAGACGTTCTGAGCATCATACTGAGAATGCAGCCTGCATAACACTGACTATATTTACTTGCAAAGTAGCTGAATATGGAACCAACTTCCTTGAGATAACTGTGTATCAATTTAAATGTAGTGCAGACCTGACCAGATGCGGCTGATGCTGTTTCTAGTTTATTTATGCAGTTAGCAAATGGCGAGTGCTGTGAAAACTAATGGGATGCAGTTTTGTTTTTATGTATGTTGTTTGACATTTAAAAGTAATGGCACAGATTCTACCTTTCTTTTCAAATGCTTGTCATTGTCATTGACTTGAATGAAGCGCAGGTAGACTGTGGCAAAAATAGCAGTTATTAGTGCTGCTAACAGAAATGTTACGACATGCAAACCCTTTAACATGCTTCATTGATTTGACTGTTGTTTGAAGAGATCTAGTACATGGACAAAAGTCTGTGGAAAAAACGCTTCTAATGGACAGATCTGGATAGGCCTCATAATCACAATGAGGATAGATTTTAAAGTTACAGGAATATTAACATATAACAGCATGACTTGCCAAAAGTATGTCCATTATTATTAATGACCAACTACCATAAATGTCAATTGAAATGAAAGTAAAATAAATAGTTATAAAGCACATATGGGTGTGGCACTTGTGCGTCCATACAGTTATGGCCATTTGGTATTCTGTGCGTTTTCAGATATGTCTGCTAACTTTTAGTCCTCAAGCTTCAACGGGGGTAAACATCAAGGCTGTTTTAGAACAGTCTCCACAGGACTGCTAGAATGTGGGTGGTGCTGATGTTTAGCCCACACAGAGATTTTGGGTGGCCATGGCTTTTCTCGATCAGTATTTATTTATTTTTTCATTAACTGCCAACATTTCCGCACAAGCCACGCTGGAGATGCCCGTCCACTGGCGCCAGCGATAGGCTCAGCCCCGGGCTAGTGGGTGGCACAGATAATTTACTTAATTTGTTGCCCGTCAGTGTCAAACCGTGGATCAAAGAGCTGGTAAATCGCTCTGACGTGTTGATCGTCAGGGAAGCAGACTCACAGGACACCCTCCAGCTAAACTGCTACCATTTGCCTTCCCACGAAAAGGAAACATGTAACGTGTGAATAGCACAAGTGTCCGTTCAGAAAGAACAAACAATTCAGATACACACTCTAAGGCATTCACATATAATGATTTCAAGAAAGTATTTGTATTCTTTTTGTGAGTTGTGTACAATGCAGTGTTGCGGAAAACAGAGGCAATGGTTTGTGAATGTTGTTATTGAACATAAGAATTACTAAATACATTTTTTTTTAAATTAACAAAACTTCACTTTTTATCCAATGGTGGGAAAACCGAGAAATTAATTACTATATATTCCCCACATGAAGCTGTGTTTTATGATATTTTATATTTGAAATATTAAGCATGAAACATAAGACAATAACATTAACATTACACTAAAAATGTAAATGTAATATTTATTTGTCTATGAAATATAATTATTTTGCTGATTACCTTCAATATTTACTTTGGACATAAACAAGATGAGCCAGTTACAATCCTTTGGTGTTAGCAAAACAATAATACATAACATGACTGCATCCCTCATATTTTCATTTTGTAATTTTCATATTTTCAAATCTTTGTTAGATTTAGAATTTTGTTAGGTTTGAAAACTTTGTTAAAAAATTTATGACAGACACAAAATATCAATTTATCATATTGCAAAAAACTAGCAAGTAACTTGCCAAAGCGTACACTGTTCTCACTTATCCTACAAGCAATGGGCCCTGTGTGTATTTTTATCATTTCCCTCAAACGGCACTTGTCTATTTATTCATCGTCCAGTCAAAATGTGGGTGGATGTGTTGAATGATTCAGCTGTTTTGCTGCATCATTCACCGTCTATGAAGTTTAGTCACTGCATTCAAGTCAACGTCTTCACCTTTTAATATCCACACACAGACTTTCTCTGTAGTTAAAACTTTAGCATTCACCCTCCGGTCACAGATTCCTTATTGGCCAATATCATTATCATCCTGATGCCCAAGCTAATGTGTTTCACCAAAAATGTGTTGTTGAACCCTTCATTTGCATACTTTCACTCGCATTAATGAGCCAATGAGTATGTGATCATCTGTAGGAAGTGACTTCCCTTTTGAGGACTGCACACACACACACACACACAAACACACACATCTAATGAACTATAAAACTTGCAAAGTTCCATTAACTTAGAAAAAGACCAAGAATGATGTAATTACTGGCTGGGCTTCCAGAAACATGCTATCAACGTGCACAAATTGGGATCCACTGAGAGGGAAAAAAGGCGAGAGAAGATAACTCAAAGAGCCAGAGACAGACAGAGCCCGAAATGGGCAACTTCACGGGTGAGAACAGACTGATGGAGTTGTGAGGGTCTTCTCTCAGCGAGTCATCTCTCCTCCTCTCCCTATACCTCCAGGGTTTCGGTTCTTCTTTTAACTGCTCCTCCTCTAATGCAAAAAGAGATCCATTAGTTGTGAAGCCTCAGAGGTAATTAAACATTGACGCAGTGATGTTGTTAAGAGGAAATAGCCCTTGTTGGCTACTGGAAAAGTTATTGTTGGACCAAAAAGCTTAATTTAAACTAGAATTACGAGGTGGGCTAATAATCAAGGCTGTACATGCAGAGCAATGTAATTAATCATGGAATTCATTGCATAGAAAATGTAAAGCCATTGCACACCATTGCACATGCAAAATGCAAATTAAATAATTGCAATTTTTGTATAATTTAAAGGCATTCAGTGTTTGATGCCAGCAGTATTTACATGCAACATCTCATTTTGAAAGTTGATCCCGAAAAATTACATTACTTTAAATGTTACTGGAAAAAATACAAATGCACCTACCAACATTCTAGCTCTTTAAACACATTTTAGATACCACTGCATGCATTGCTTCCAAGTCTTAATTAGGGTAAATGTTTGTTTGTTTAATGTTGATTTGTTACTGTTGAATTCATTTAAGCCTATTTGTTTTTGTGTTGCTAAAACAGTAACTACATTTAAATGATACATATTTTGACATCATAACAGGCATTGTATATTTCCACTCATCGTTTTTTACATACCAATTTCAAATCAAACAGATACAACAGCGATTCTTTCTTCCTGGTTGTTATTTTCATTAACCATTCGTAGAATACAATAAACTTGACATTTACTGCTTAAGGTTGGGTTTTGTTATCTCCTCTGCTGCTGGGATATTAGTGTGGCAGAATACAAACAGCAGGAGTGTGATTTTCCTTTGTTGTGCTTGTTTAGAACTCTTATTTTATCAATATGTTTTGCCAATGAATGTCTCCATAAATAATGTATGCCATTGCTTCTGTTTATTTTTGCTGTAATTGCTTTGCTTTCCTTAATTAGTTTATATACACAGTTTGTTCCCAGGGGAGGAGCTACAGACTAGTGTGGGGAGAGGGTTGCTTCTGTTCTTTGCCCTGATACAGCCAAAGTGAAAGTGAAAAAGTGAAAGTAAAGTGACATGTGGATAAGTATGGTGATCCATACTCAGAATTTGTGCTCTGCATTTTACCCATCCAAGTCCACACACACACACACACCGTGAACACACATCCAGAGCACTGCTGAAAAAATATGTTAATCTGCATATTTGTTTTTCAGTATCTTTTTTCTGCTGTTCCATCCAAATATCTTTTGATCAATATAAACACACACGCACACATATGTTTGCTTTTGATAGGTTAAGAGCAAAGTCAACAGCTTGTGTCTTGTCAAGGCTTGAAGCTGTACACTTAGCTAATAATATCAACATTTTAAAAGCCTCATGTCTTTCGAGTTAATTGGCATAAAACTGGTCCTAATAGTCTCTGATAAAACTGGTCAAAGAAGGGAGAATAATTATTAGTCCACTAATGAGGACTGTTTGTGTTTCTACTTACAGAGGATAAACTTGGCAAGTAGCATTTATGTCTCTTAAGTGCAATTACTTTTAAACGCTTTCTAATGATGTTATTTTAGAATATGGCTCTGTGGAAAGAGTTCTTTACAAATACATTTACACAGGGGGTTACAAACCTGAGCAAAAAGTTTCCAGACTTTGTATTGTGCTCAAATTCCAATGTTGTATTAGCTCAAATTTGAAACTTAAACATTCTGTTATTTCTTTTGTGTTCTTGTCACTTAATAACACAGACTGGATAACATAATGATCAGTTGCAAATAAATCAGACACTATTCCAGATGGAATAGACAGAACAGTTGCAGAAAATCAAATTAGATTTAATGGCATATGTATTAATGTGGACACAGGAGTATTAGAAATGTCTTCAATATTTTAGAAAGGCATGAAATATTGTAGCCATATTAATGGGCCTGTAGCTCAAAGCCACCGTAATGAGAGATTGATTGACAATTATTCACATGATTTAACTGGCATGTTGTCCAGAGGTCGCTGAGGTGGTATTTATTTTGCGAGGGAACTCTTTTGGAGTGGCATGCATATTTTTACATTCGATTTTTCCTCATATGTATATTTAGTTCTGAAACACTGTTTTACAAATAGCTTTGGGCATTGTGGGGCGTTTATGTAACACGCACATAGAATACACGGTGATAAAAGAAAAGAATAGGAAAAGAAAATCTATGCGGTTCCTCCTCTGCGTGCTAACCCAGGCCCATCACACCCGAGGAGGGCGGTCACCAGTCGACCGGGAGGTTATGTTAAAAGATGCTGATGAATCCAGCAAGCTTTGATATCTAAATATTGATTTTATTTTTTGTTTTCTCCTGCCAATTATGGCGAGGCGAGATATTCCCTGCAGGTGAAAAGCGGATTGCTTCTATTTTCATAGCGTCTTAATATCAACGAGCCGTTCTTGGGAGAAGCGGTATGGATCCTGCCTGCCTTATCTTTCCTCATGAGGTCCCATCAAAAGATATTAAAGACACAAGGGGCTGAGATGCGAGCAATAAACAACCTGCCGATGTCAGAAATGTCATAAATCAAAATTCCGACATGACTGCTGTTGGACACTCCACAGCGCAATTTTCCAGCCCCCACACGCAGAATGGAAAAGTGAATTTAAAATGAGTCTCAAATATACTCCACAGTTCACTGGAGTTTGCAGTCATACGTTTCATTATAAACGCGCGTGTCAGCGCGTGGAGTGTCAACGCGTGGAGTGTCATCGCGCTGCTATCTGTCCAAGAGGTGTTGAGCTGCGGAGACAGATGACTGCGAGTCGTGTTTCAGGCTGGCAAAGTATAGGAGGAATAAACTTCAGTACATCGCCCGGCCGCATTTCTCTCTTTATTTCTTTCTCTCTCTCTGCCTCTCTAAAGACTGAGATGTGCGGGCTCTCCAAAACGAAACACTGAGAAAGTGTCCCTGTCACATAGTTTTCGAGAGACTTGGAGTTTTAGAGAGGAGTACTTTAGTGTTGTGGGTCATGTCAGCCACACCATCGATGGTCCATATTGTACGAACACACACACACACACACACACACACTTGTAAAGTAAGTGTGTGTCTTTTTTTTATTTCATTATTGAATCACTTTCATGTTCCAGCTCTGCATGTTGGTATTTATCCAGTGGAACACAAGAGGAGAATATTTACATTTTAATTTGAGATTTTATTTTGCATAAGGTAACCTAACATGAAGCTCAACTTTGAAACTGCCAGATGGAGAAAAAGATTTAATAACTGCTTCATAGGATACATACATACCCATAGAATTACAGCAAACTCGCATTTGCATAGCATACAGCAGCTACCTTGTCAAATGAGGTCTCTATAAGCTAGAAATATATATAGATAAGGATGCCTGAATATTCTTTTAATACTTCTTTCAAAACAGCATATTTATGTGAAACAACATGAGGGTGAGTGAATAATGACAAAAAGTTCACTACTCAAGTAAATTGAATAATGTTAGCTAAGCTTGAATTCTGTAATTTCATTCTTATTTATTTGAATTAGTTTGACATGTGATTGACAGGGGTGGACCGATGTCTCACATTACCCAGCTTCACATCTAAACACTTGCCAAACTGAGGTATCTGCCCCTCTTGTCTTCACTTGATCTGTTCTCCTCTGTTCTCTCAGACAGCATGACTGGATTTGAAGTGAAGCTTGATCGCTCAGAACCAGCGGGCCAAACCCAAGCCCGTTTAAAATGGCAGACGAAGGCGTTAGGCTTCTCCTGAGCTCAAGCCACATAAATCTGTAATTTGACAGCCAAGATTTGTTGAGACTGTTGAGACGCTTGCCCTGAGGCTGCCGAGATTTAATTTTCTCTACTGCAACTTTTTATACTTTTACTAATGAACAACCCATTCATAATTTAATTTTGGAAACAGGACTCAGGTATCACACAGACCCTTCAGCCAGCAACAAATATGCATAATTGTATTTTTGGACAGTAAAGCAGTTTTCCCTTAACAATGTATGTCAAACATTGAGGACTGTCTGTGTTTAAACCAAATAAAATAACAATTTACAAGCACAACTGACAGGGCATCACGCAGTTGTGTTAGTTGTTGTGTAAGGTAACAAAACTGAAAGGTGCAGACAGGTGGTTTTGGGAGGGTGGGGGGGCCCCATTACTAACGCTTTGCACATTTTATTGGAGGCAAATTTGTTTCTTCTGCAACTATCATACAGAATGGATAGAAACAAATAGCTTCCCCTCTACTCAGCAGCATACTAATGCAGAAGTAATGCATTTCTTTGTCTGGAAAATACAGTCCTTATAATTTACTGCGCTTGGCTAGATAAACTCATGCAATAATTATGTTTCTTTTGTTTATTGAGAATCCCAGCTTTAATATAACAGGGAGAAAGTTTGGGTGCAAATGCAAATGAAAGGTTTAAACAATTTTGTTTGCGTTTCTAATGCCACTCAAATGGGCTGTTTAGGTAGATATTCTCTCAGGAAACCCCAGTGTAGTGAGATGATTCAGTAAGACCTCCAGAGAGATGTGTGGATGTGTGTGTACACAGAATGGGTGGCAAATAATATGCTATCACAGCAGTTTCATACACAGCGCTTATTAAAAGGGCCAAACTATAATTTTTACCTTTAATTTTTTCCCTGGGGTTCACTTATAATGCTAGTCAAGACAAACTCAAATGCTTATTTTTTCCCTCACTGCTGTCGCCTTTGACTCTTTTGCTGAGGGTATTAAACAGCTATTTTTTCTGTAAAGCTGTTCTGGAACAATACGTATTGTGAAAAATGAATACATCTAAATTGAATCCCAGCTCAGTATGAAGTGTTGTGATTCTACCCTCAACCTATTGAGATGAGGGTAAGCGCACATGAATATGACATTATAAGCGTATCCGCGTGTGTAAGATATGTCACAGGGCATATGGAATCTCTTGCATACTAGAGAAACTGTTTCCTTTGTGGTTCAGCTGTTATCTACCAAACTGCTTGTGACGTGTCATATAGTATGCCTGCTGTATTTTGTGTATTCAGCTGTGACATTTAAATTTAAACTGAAAATAAATTCGGTTTCTGAATTTTAATTTAGGAAGCAAGCAGAACACAGACTTGAATTAATATGAATTTAATTTAAAGCTGTCATCTGTAACTCTCTGTCGCCACCTCTGTTCAAAACCAAAAACTGCAAGTTGATTTCTTAACATGGATGACAAGTTTAAATTCTACACAACTGCTGTTAAGACATGTGCTCCACTATCCTAGCATCCACATTGTGCTTTACTAGCCAGTATATTTATCTTGTTCCTGTTTACAGATGTTACATGACCTCAAATCAAACTGATATTTCCTGTGAAATTAAAAATCCAACTGCTGTTAGATAAAGTTAGTTGGATATTTAATAAATATTAATAAATAAAACATATATATGTATAGATTTGTATAATAAATAAAAGTAACAATAAATGCTTTTTTATAAATAAACAATAAATGCTCCCCAAAGCCTGATACTGACATTCGGTAGAGAACACAATATAATCTGTATATTCAAGATAATGATGTAAATATCTCTATTTATATCAAGTTTATATTAAAGCAATGCAGTGAACATAATTAAAATATAATGGCTGTTTAAATGTTTGTGTTAATTACTTTGGCAGCTGTAAACTTAATTTTGAGAAAGTATCTAATGATCTGAGAAAATACCATGAAAATAAATAGGTAAATTGAATCTTGTTTTTGCCACAAACGCACAATCCTAATGAAATCTCTCTGTTGTGTGACTATGTTAAATGTCTTTCCAGTCATTCCAGTTTCAGCAGAACATAATGTGGGGGTGTGGCTAATTAAAACCCAATTCCAACTCATGAGTTAAATTGAGCCAATGCTTACAGTCATTTCTGAATTTTGCCCAACCCTGGCATCAGAGCAACAAATTACATGCATAAAACGCCTGTAATGAAATGCCAGTCGGATCACAAGTGGCACATAGACAGAACAGACTAATCTATGTGTGAACATGCTGATAGGCCGCATTAGAACACCCTCATCTTCTGTCACCAGAGCTTTAATTGCTACAGCCAGGTGCAAACAGCAAGCAATCTGGTTTGTCAATCCCTCTATTTTGCTTTCTAATTTTATCCCTTTGACAAGCAATTTGGGGTTTAAAGCAGATTTAGATGGGAGCGAAAGAAGAGAAGAAAAGGTTATGCTGCCTGGGTGTTGGTAATCCTTAGCATCACTGCTAGACAGAATCGTTTCAGCATTGTAATCTGTTAACCATCTCTCTCTCACACACAGGACACAGCAGGTGCTGGGAAAAACAGTGATCAGCATTTTTCAAAGCCCTGGTTCAATCCACTCCTCTCAATACTGAGGGTGCAATTCTGAGTGGTGGTTCTCTCTCACGTATATCCTCTCTGTTCTGTCTGTAATCCATCCAGCTAAACACCAGCACAAGACTGTGAAGCAATGCACCTCACATACAGTTGTGTCTGTGACTAGGCAGGAGTAATCTAACATTGCAAAAACAAACCAAACCAAGCTAGTGTGGGACAGGACTGTAGTTTCTTTTCTTTTAATAACCACACATAAAGGTGTCCCCTCTACCAAAAGGATGTAATTAATGTGTCTGAAGAAATTACACCTGTTTTGTGACAGCCCTGTGCTTTATAAAAAACAGGGGAGTGGCTTGTTTAATTTCAGCCAATCAAAAAGTAGTTGAGAAATGCTCTTTGCTTGAGCCATTTTGCGTGTTTACTTATGCTCAAACAATTTTGTTTTATCTGAAAAAGGTAACTGTAAATGGTTCTAATCGTCTGAATGACTGAATGATTTTGGAGGTTTAATAATTAATAATTTAAAAATTAATAATTCAACCACAGGAAAATGATGCTTTGACATCCTGATGGGCTGATAGCAGCAAAAGTATCCACAGACTAAATCTCTGACTAATGACTTTCTGAGCTGTCACAAGGCAGCAGACAGGGCAAGATATAAAGCCAGTTTATGCTTTAAAGATAAATCTGACACATTCAAAGCTTTGCCCTCCAGTAACGTTGCTGTTTACCTCCATGGTTATTGCTTTCCACATTACGCATCAGTATTTTCCAGCTGAGCTTATATTGCATTAAACCCCAAAGATTCATTTAAAATCTGCATCAAAATCTGGCAACCCATTTCCAGAAACTTTTATTTCCATGAATTAAGGAGGGCCATATCTTGTATGTGATCCTTTCATCTTATAAACCACAGAGGTCCACTACAGGTTTTCAATGTTACATTTCTACTGGACCTCAGATGGAGAGGAAGTAAACTAGTCTCTGAAGTCCAGCTTGCCTTCGCTCTATTGAAATGGATGGTTGAGTATGTTTTCCCTCAGCCTACACCTCTCCTACCATCCTCAGGTGTGTATTCCCATGGCGGTCTTTGTGTGTGTTTGTGTGTGAGTGGGCTGCCTCCCCTGACTGTTCCTTTGTTTAGCTGCAGTAAGTGCTGCTTACCGCTGTCAGACCCCTGTTCTCCTGCTTGGCCCTTGAAGCCTGCTGGAGATTTTTTGTGCTCTCGAGTGTCTCTCCATTGTCAACAGCAGCCTTGATATTCAAATGGGCTACACTGCCTTGAAGGGGCCGAGAAGGAAGGGTAAGAATGATAAATACACCTTCAGTGGAAGGCACACATACTCTGTAAAACATGAGGAAGTATTCTAATCACAAAAGAGGAAGTGAAGAGGCACATGAGTGGAGGATGAAAGAGAGAGAAAATGAGAGAGAACATGACAGCACTGGTTACGGTGGCCAATGATGGTGGATCCTCATCGCCACTACAGACACCTTTTGCTGGCACCTTGCCATCAGGAGAGAAAGAAAACATAATATCTCAATCCAGGGAAGAGCGTAAATTGAACCAGAGCATGAGAGAGACTGCAGCTGAATGTGGCTCAAATCTGATTGTTTTGCTCAAACCTGTTTTTATTTATTTTTATGTATTTACTTGTTTGGCAACACTCCTTAACTCCTTAAGCCTACGTGAATACAACACTCAACCCTGGAACTCTATCAATAGTAAATACAGGGGGAAGCAAAGACAGTTTCCACACAGGAAAAGTATGTGGAAGTGCGGCTATATGCCAGTAACTATTAGAATGCATGAAAATGTCTAGTTACACAAATGTGTATTTTCTGTATTTTCATCGCATGTCTTCTAACAGCTGGTTTCTCAGTTGAAAATATAATCAGCAGTTTTATGAATGTCTTACAAGTCTTGTTTATATATGACTGGATCGTTTATGGCTGGCATATGCCCAACCGCTAGAGGGCGTCAAGACAGTGGGACGCGATTCATTCTCAGCACACGCTGTGTTCGTAAAGCAAACGTTGGCGTCTGCAATAGTCACTGAGGAAAGTTATATAAAACTTCCAGCATTGGTGAGTTCCTGTAAAGTTACACACCGCTGATACAGGTAATTAATAAAACACTTTATATTTCTGTACTATGTGGAAATAACAAGCGCCAAAGTGTTACTAATATAGGAAAACAAGCAGAATTTTAATATATAAATGCTACAGTATTCGTACTTCTATATTGCACTATATATAAATATTCCAACCAGATGGGCGCTATAATATCTCACGTGCGCTTTCAATAAACAGGATGTTTATTGAAAATAAACATGATTTCAATGTTTAATAAATAAACACAAGTGATGTGGATGTTCTGGTAAAAACGCTGTTTGGAGCTGTAAAGTTTACATAAGTCAGACTATTTATGATACAAGTTCTTGTGTTGTATCATGGCGGCGCAGTGAATGTAAACGCAGTTATTTATTACAGACCGATGGTGGCTTAACACTTGACAGGTAGTGACTGTTTAACCAACTAGATCATCTCATACATTGTTTTAAGTTACACCTCAACGAATACACACGACAGTTCACCGTCGTTTAACTGTCATGTAGTTTAAAGTTTTTCAATGGTGTCTAAAAATGTATGGCATTTATGTACTAGACATACATTTCTCACAGTCAGAATTCACAAGTCACATTACAAAATGTCAAATTCAGTGTGATATCTTTCTCTGTTTACATTGCCATCCTAAAAACAGATCTGTGTCAAATGTGAGAAATAAAAATTGGATTTTAGCCATTTACTTCTGTGCTGTGAATGTAACTATATAGAGTACACCAACAACCTTAACTCATATATCACACATATTGTACGTGTGTGTGTGTGTGCATATTCTGTGCATGACAAAGATGTTCAATATGCTTTCTCAAAAGACTGCAAAATGTCTCTGCCTGCAAAATGACACAGTGTAATGAGTTTTTTAATTAAGTCCCCTGCTTTATCATGTTTTACAAAGGCGGACACTGGAAGCCACCACAAATGTGCTTTTAATGAATTGTTTGGGAAACTTTGCAAAGAGCCACACTGATCGAGTTTTAACAAGGTGGCCCCTTTACCGTTCTGACTTTGCGCTGTCCTCCAAATGTTCCTCCTTCTCCACATCCCTCTTTCCCTAAAGAAAGGAGCAAAAAATTCATTATTGATGTCACAGCATTTGTTATTGTATTGGCTGTGGTTTGTCACACCAGCACAACAGAACAGTCTTTCCAGTGCGCAGTGAAGCAGACAGTTACACTCCTAATGGAATAAGAGCATATTGAGTACCTCTGTGTTTCCTTGGGGCAAGTCAACCTTAATGCAAGTGCTAAGAAAACATTGAAAAGACAAGAAAGAAAGGAATAAAAAGAACAGATATTGCTGTACATATGTACTCGCTTTATCTCAGCTATATATAATAAATATAATTTCAGCTATATATAATATATTTATACAATATATATATAATACAGTAGAATATATGGCTGTAAAATGAATGTGGATAGCATAGGTTGTTTGGTCCTGGATTAATCTAATGAGAAATGTGGGAGCAAAGTTTAAGACATTGTTGAGATCCTATAGAATCTATACATTTTAAAATATTTTATATCTGAAAAGTTTGAGACTTCTAAAGTCTGTGTTTGTTCTCCATTTAATCCCATTGGCATCTAGGAGGAGCAACTGAGATAATAACACAGTCTAACACAAAAAACTTATTTTCTATTGGACGTTCTCATTTCTCCATTTTTTATATATTACAACACATAAGTATTTCAAATTGATTGATTTCACCGCTTTTGCATCATGCTCACTTTGTACATGGTTGAGACGAGTTCTGCTAACAGTTCTCTTCATATTATTCTTCCTAAGGCAGCTGTCTGGTGCCAGCATGAGAAATGTTTTGTACAACTGAAGTCACTTTGCACTTTGTAGGCTAAAATTTTCATCCATCTCCTTATGTCTTGTGTGGTTTAATCCACCTCTTGCCCTGCGAGAGGCCGGCCCTGTGTCTAACGCCTCTCCGATCTACCTTCATCTTTTCTCCTTTGTTATTATAGAATGAGCTGCTGCCGTCCCAAATCTGATCTCTGTGTGCAATCGGAGCCTCTGTTGCAAGTCTGTGTGGCCAACGCCTTAGGTTCCTCCACAGCTAGCGTGTTTAGACAAAGTCTGTGTACTGCTAGCTACAAGCTGTGAAAAGTTGCTTATTGATTGACTAAGGCGAGGAGCCTCAGGCGGAGTTTAGGTAAAGGCAATGGGTAGTTATTGCGAGATACAGTGATGTATGATTTATACAATCTTTGGGCTTGTTTCTTTTCTTGCTCCTCGCTCTTTCCGTGTAATTATTCCAAGAACTTTCAGTGAGGCAATAGCAACAACAAAGAGTACAGTTGTCCAAAACATTGATATTAAAATATTTGATATTTTCCCCTTAGTCTGATCGAGGTTTATAATCAGTCTTATAACAAGCAGCCTGAAATGGCTTCTGCTCAAGTCTTTCACATAGGCCATCTCTTTGGAAGTTGCAGACTTTCATTTTGTATGGCGCCTGCTTTTTAAATGCCAAGTTGCGTTCTCTGCGGGACTCCACACCGATGGTTCAAAGCTCCACCAACCCTTCAGACAACGCCTGAGGGTGGGATCACTACTCCATCATTCCCCGCTGTTCGCTTCGTTGGCCAGCTAAAGGCAAACTACTGAGATTCAGAAGACAGCCTTCCCTGTTGGAAGTCTTTGCGTAGACACAGGGCCGGGCTTATGAGCTGTGTCTTCTTGTGCCTCTCTCACCCGCTGTATTGATCAGACATCCCTCGTTTGCCAAGGGGACAGTGGGAAGTCGGCCATGTTTTCATTTTGCTTTCTTTAGATGTTGTACTACAAGGGGCTGGAAAACCTTTTCCTCTTCTTCTTTCTGTATTGCAGCCCACCTGGTGGTGCTGGTGCCGGGCCATGTGGAGTTGCCTAATGAGTGACACGGGGAGCGTGGGAGAACAGCAGGCTCACTGGAGGGGCCTGGACTAAAGGTTGAGACTACAGAGGAACTGAGAGTCATAGACAGCTACGGTGGTAACAGGAAACAAAATAAGTGGCTAAGAAACCCGGCCAGATGGACAGAGAGCAAACCTTCAACAGTCTCCGAAGTGGAAGAGAGGTGGAAGGTAAAACGCATAATATTCCACTGTTCTCTTCACAGATGTAAGTGGAGATAATTAAGACTTGTCCAAAATGTTTTACAGTTAATATAAACACAATAAAAACACTGTGAATTTACTGTTAATTTTTTCTACTACCAAAGCTAGCAGACTTCCACAGTCATTTGTATTGTAGTTTATTAAAAATTAAATGACCACTGTGACTTCACAGTGAAGAGGACCAGAATATTTCTGAGATGTAGCACCATGGTACTGTAAAATTAAACGGTTATGCGTCTGCATTACAGTAACGCTTTTGTATGTTTACGGAATTAATATACTAGTGTGATGTCCACGGTGTGTGCAGGCACTTAGTTTCCCAGCATGCACCGCAGCATGAATAAATTATGCAGTTAGAGTTGCTTTTGTACACTGAGTCTTGATATCTGTCCATGCTCAAAATAATCACCCAGCTAAGCACAAAACATTTGCAGGTCTGCAAGGAATGTATCTATGTACCATAATGTACAATTTAATATGACTTGAGTCAACCACACAAAACAGCCAATTAAGTTCTATTGTAACATTATTACTTTGGCTGGGAGAAAGTTAAACGTAAACAAAGTCTAAGTTTCTAGGCAATGAAAATGCACTGCACTCATCATCATAATGGTGACTTCAAACAAAACAACTTTTTAAACCATTATCCCACAATACAGTATTGTGTGTTTTGAAGGCATGACTGTAGCCTGCACAAATCTCACTGTAAATTTCTAAATAAGTATTTTACTGTAAGCAATTGCTATCAAATCTTGTATGCACTGATGATAAATTATGTAATGTAGCTCAACTGGTAGAGCGTTACATTAGCAGCACAAAGGTTGTGGGTTTGATCCCAGGCAACGCAAGTACTGGAAAAAATGTATACCTTGAGTTCATTGTAAGTCACTTTGGATAAAAGCATCTGCTAAATGAATAAATGTAATGTATCTTTAATTTTTTCTTTTAGCTGGAGACCTCAAATCCACAAGTTTAAATGTAAACCTGCGCATCGACTCCAAGATCCATCACTGCCAGCATAAAGACTGTAAGTACCTTGGTATTCCTACTTCTGCTTTGAAGTAACGATGCATTTTTGTAGTTTCCATCGATTGTTCTGTTTGCTATCTATTTTCACACACTCAAGGCTGAGAGATTACACCACTGATCTGTGAGAAGAATCAATTAAGCTCTCGCAGATTTACTATCAATAAATAGCACAGCTAGCAGCAAAAAATTCTCTTCCTATGGCCTAAAATGTCCTCCCAATCTTCTAGACCTTTCAGCAGCAGTAGATAACACAGGCGTTCCTCAGCCTGGTTTGCAATCGGCTTCCAACCCGGAGCAGGCCTGAGGAGTTTCTCCAATCAAAGACGTGTGAATGGGATTGGCTGTCAATGATTTCCCCCCCTGCAAGGGTTTCTGAGGCCTGATTTGTGTTCACGCACAGTACTGACACGTTCAGTGCAGTCGGCAGCGTGGCCGGCCACCGAGTCATCGATTCAGGAGTCTAAGTGTGAGCTGATGGATGATCTTGATTTAAAACAGCAGAAAGATGATATGAAAAAGCAATGAGAACTGAGCTGGGGTTTAATGTTATTTCATCACTGTTCCTCTGCTGATAATGTACTGTCATTGTAATTTATTCAGCCAATCGGATATACATTAAATTACCTTCTTTTGTGTTCCACAGATTAAAGAAATTCATACAGGCTTGGAACAACATGTGGGTGAGTAAAGACAATTTTTTTTCTTCTTTGTTAAATTGTATAAAAATATCCAATTATTAAAATATCCATTCTGTCTATTTATTTATAGGCACTACGTCTGTAACATTGTGTAGTTGTATTCATACAATTAAATATAAAATAAGCCACAAACTTTTACAGTTTCTGCATTTTCCATAACAGGTTGGGTGTATTAATGCGGGTTTATTGATCGTTAAATTTTCTCCCTTCCCTGCAGTAATTAAGTTGTTTAATTTGTACATTTGTGAACAGCTAGAACATAGATCACATTACCTCCAGCTGCCAAAGACACTTTAAATAAACTTTTATTCTCCAACCTCTATCCCGGTTTTAACTGAATCATAAAATAAATACCATTAAAAACAAGACAGAATCAATCTGTTCCTTTTTCTCCTATAACTGGAAAGAACAGTTTGTTTACTCAGTAAAGTTTGTTTGTGCCTGTTATAGGCAAAGAATTGCTTGTCATTATATGAACTGTGTTTAAAGTTTGCTAACTGCTCCTGTTCTGTCTCAGATATCGAGCTGGAGACCAGACAACTGACTGCCACTTTACTCTTCGCATCTGCCGCCTACAGCCGTATTGATATATGATATTCACTGATAGATTTCCCTCAAGCGTGAGAACAAAGATGACGTTCTCTCAAAGCCTCTTGTGCTTTAGGTTAATCGATCAATGTCACAACTGCCTCACGTCAGCGACCTCTTCCGGGCAAGTCTGGCTCTTCCCATCTACTACCCTCTGCTGGGTCATCCGGGGTAAGCGTCACCTCCTCCGGCCAGACTGACAGAGAGGGAGAAAGATATAAAGCAGAGGAGGACTTTATCCACTTTGCTGTGGCAATTTGAAATGAGGTGCAGTCCTGCAAGTGTGACAGAGGGCCGAAGAATTATCTGTATCGTCACTGGGCGTGTATTAGAGTAAGTGCCCGATCGCCCATGTGAAAAGCCAATGGGGACGGCCCTCTGATACGCCACTTCCAGCACCAGCCTCACATGAATCTCTATTTCACGGACGGCTGGCCTGATTGAACGTAATAGGGGGGGACTGAGGCTGTGATGAACTGACATGCCCAATAACTTTCATTACGTGGCTGTAACCTCGTCCCGATCGCTAATTAATTTTTTTGCTAGCAATCATATGCTTGTGAGCTGTAGACCAGCGTGCAACCCTGTCTGATCTTCATGCATCCATTGGGAAAAATGGTTAAATGAGCGTCACGTACCCAGACTTTTGATTAAACAGCTGTATGTCTGGCCCACATTGCAGCTTTGTGACAGTTAGAGACAGATTGAGACTTAAAGACAGATTGATGTTACAGTTACATGTCTGTAAAGAACACAGTTACAGTACAAAATGCTCTAAAAATAAAACTGACTGAAAAATGATTTGACTAGCTAAATTAATACTACAATAATAAATTGGCGTGAAAATGTACATTTAATGGGGAAAGTGCAGGAAATATATGTATACTTTGTAGTAGGAATTTTCTGCCTGCAACATACAGTTCTGCTTCAGAATTGCATCAGATGTGTGGTATTTTTTTTTTCTCCAGGCAAACTGATTAAACTATTTGGCCTTATTTGTGGACGTTGCATAGAATCAGCCAATCAGATTACAGCTTGCAAGATCGAGAAAGTGCTTTTCACATTTGTATGAAATATGTATTAGGTGGTCAGTGAGCAGAGGGTGTGCATGCCGTATATGAGCCTGAGACCACAGTTAAACTTTCCATAGTATCTAGATACTGCTGTATCTTTAAGTGCCAATCTATGTCTTTATATATATGTATGTCATATGTATTTATGTATATGTATGTCATATATGTCATACTTTGTCCCCACCCTTTCCAGGTTATTACTGTAGATATAAAACTAAATGCAAGGGGGCAAAATATTGCATTATTTGCAATTCTTGAATGGCAGTCGCAGAAGTGCATTATAAACAGAATGCATGCTAGTTGGCAAGCTTGTAAAAACTGGGTGAATAAATATTGCATGATGCATCTGATAAATAGATGCATGAACAGAATGCAGTGTTTACCATTATGTTAAGATGCCCATGTGAGAGGGGTTTGAGTGGAAGGCTAGCAGAGTTGTGGTGTGTATTTTAGGGCAATTGTTTGTTGCGGGGCTTATATACAATGCATCATCTTTACTTTCGTTGTTTTTGGAGGATTCTTGAAACCACATTTACATTCCTGACCATGACTCTCCCCCCTTCGGTGTTATTTGTTCACCTTTGCACAGTCAAGCAATTGGATGAGAGCGCGTACAGTATTGGCGCGCCACCTTGTGGTCACTTGTAAAATGTGGTTTTCGAAAGGTCTTTCCAGTGCAATGAAGTTGCTCTTAATACGAAAAGGAATGTTTTCTTTTTGTCCTTTAGTTTTCATTGCTTACGACTCACTTTCCTTTGGCCCTTATTTTGCTTCTTTGCGTTTTCTACATAACGTGACATTTTGAGGCACAGTGGTACTCGTTTGTTTGTTTTTTTCTTCCTATTACATTTATCATATTTTCTGACTGAAGTCAATTTTGAATCTGTCACCAAGACGGATGTGAAGCTCCTTGTAATGTTTGCAAAGACAAAGGCCTGTGACTGACATTTCGTGGGGGCTGTGATGAACAACATGCATTCATTCCGTCCAGACAGGTTGTCATACAAAACGCCAAACAAATGTAAAGGTCCGTTATGCTTTGGCCTCGATCCATTTGTTTTATTATGAGCCACACTCTCCCGTTAGTCTGCATGCATTTTCTCATAGGATGTTTACAAATTTCATTGTGCTTCACCACAAATGAAATAACGCCCTGTACATTCTTCCCCGGCGTTATCGCGACGCTTCCTCGCGTCTTTGCCTTTCACGCCTGGAGAATTCTTTTCTTTGTAAAATGGAGATATTGGCACCTTTGAGTATTATTTTAATGACACAGCCGCAAATGTTGCCTTTGTGTTTCTGCCTCTGTCTGCTGTTCGTTGACGCCTTATCTGATTGTTGTGTGTGGCAACAGCGGTCCGCTGGGTAAATTCTCTTTGTTGCCCCGTGAAACCAGATTGCAAACGCAGGCGACACATTCAGTCAGTGCCAGAACCTGAGCGCATTGACGCGCGTGTGCGTGTCGGCGTGCCACGAACGCAAACGGTAACTTGCAATTCACACACAGCACAAGAACACGATATTTATCGCACTTAGAAAAGCGTCTTAATCGCCATCACGGAGAATAGAAACACTCCAATGCAACAACCGAGACTTCTGGGGCGTCGGATAGCTCCTTGCCTCCAAAACTCCTGAGAACTGAGGAAATGAAACAAAAGTGTCCTAGATTTGAGCAGAGAGGATAAAGGGAGAACAGGAAGAGGAAGGGAGATTAAAGAGCATGGAAAGATTTTTTTGCCGTTCGTCTGCTTCTCTCGGTGGAACCGTGACATTCTTACTGGCACAGGTGGGATTAAAGCCCCGCAGATTAGAGACGCAGCCACATCGCAGGTAAACATGACTTGGTCAGTGATTTCCTGACATGATCCACAACAAGTTCAAGTCAAACTCTTCAAACTACTAAAGAAGTAATAAAAAAGTATTAAAAATAGAAAAGTTTCTCTCCATTGCTTATTCTGTTTACTACTCAAATCCCAGACACTAAACGAAGAAGTGAAATATTTTCCCCAAACAAAGTTCCCCAGAAATTTGCCTTTATTTATTCATTCAGATTTTCTTTCTTTCTTTCTTTCGTTCTTTCTTTCTTTCTTAGTACATTTTATTCCAAAAGGTCATTTTGACCATGCTTTTCTCTTAAAGACAGGATTTTAAATCAAGTATCACACTAATTTGTGGGCTGTTTCTTGCACAATGCTATCTTAAAGCTTGACTGTGAGTTAGAAGGACATTTATATATCGTATTTCAATCCGTTGACACTAATAACTTTTTTGTATGGAAAAAACTCAAAGATTCATTTTTTAATGTTAAGAGAATAAGGGCTGGAACCACATGAGTGTGAGTAAATAAGTAAAGTTTGTTTTTCAAGATTTTTCCTTCAGAAATGCTTTTATGAACATTGCCCTTGATCTTTTATTAAAAAATAATTTCAGGCAGAATAAAAGTTCTGAGAGCTCTAAACCACATTCATATTGTGCAGTTTGATTTTTTGACTTATGAATAAGATATCACCAGTAAACAATGTTTGGTGAGAAGCATAACTGAAAACAATATACAACAGTTCCTGTCCTTCCATTGGATTGATCTAGCTAAGCTTCAGAACTGCTGATATTTGTTTTAACAGCTCTGGGACTTATTGTTTGTATGACTCTGTCAGAATCACAGCTGTGGTGTTATTCAGTCCCGCAGCTGTTTTTGTGATATTGCTTCAACGTCTCTCTGGGATACTTGATTCTGATTGGATCAATTGCATCATTCAAATTATTAAGTTTTAACTTTAGCATAGTTTTAACTTTAGCACAGTATTAACTTTAGCATAAAACAATATACAATCGTCCGGTCATTATTTTAAAAATAACTCTATGAAGGGCAATACAAGACTTTCTTAGGTTTTGTTTGCAATAACAAACGAGTGAGTGTATATAACTCCTACACATTTAGTTTTTCTCTGAATTTGTATTGATTGATACTTTGGTATAAAACAAAGCAATATCTGAGTTTGAGAAACATATACCCATCTCTTTTCTCTCTTTATTCTCAGGCCCTCTCTGGCCCCGACTTTCCCTCAAGAGCTTCACAAACATGTCAGCAAATGGAAAACTGCAGAAGGTCAGAGCTGGTGCTGTAGTGCGGCTGGTCTTTGTTCCTCCTCCGCCTCACAGACTCCACTCACTGCTGCATCCCACAACCGTTCCTCTTGCCTTACAAATGCATTTGTCTGTGTCAGATCGCGTTACATTCAGAGACTTGTAAGACAGATGGACAGAGTATGTTTGGCTGATGGTGGGGGATGTACCTGCTAAAAGGGGATGAGTTTATTTTGTGCAGTTGATTTGTTTAGGTTATTTTGGAGTTTTTTAAAAACATTTTTGACTGGGGCTAGTAAACAATCACCTAGCAACAGCCTAGCAACCACACAAGAAGAGCCATTAACTAGCAGTAACAGCTTAATTTTCCCACTTTGTACCTCTTTTGTTTTGCTAGTAAACTGCTCCTGATTTTCCACAATAAAATGCCTCCTGGTTTTGCACTCTTCTTGCATCACTCCTCACTATTACTTGAGTTGCTTAATTTTCTGACCACACCTCTTGCACACCATTTACTCATCAGCTCTCACATAAACAAAGACATTTTATAGAGATTAGCTTGTAAGTAGGCAACACTCACATTTTCATCATACACTGTAAAGTCCCAGTAATAACATAGTATCTTTGGCTGGAAGATAACCTGCTTAGTCTAGTTTAATCAATGCATCATTATCTATTAATGTGGGTTCTTTCATTGTATTGCATTCTTTAAACATTCTTTATAATGTTTAAGCCTTTAACAGAGTGGCAGGTTTTGCTGTCTAGATACCACCATGAGATTGACTTCTGACAGAGAGACCTTCAGTCGTCTCACAGGCAATGCCAAGGAGACGCGTCACGAGGAGGACAAGGAAGAGCTTCATACCAAATGTTCTTGCAGAAGGTAAAATTAGCTAATTATGCCTTGTTGTGGATTTTTTAAATCCCAGCTCTATCCTTGAATGACTTTTTCCTCAGTCTTACCAAGTATTTTGCTTTTCTCTCAGTTAAATTTTATTTCATATGGGGCCTGGCGAGCGATTCGTCCGCACCCGAATCCCAATGAGGGTGTTTGTGGGAGAGGGTGAAGACTCTGCATGGTAAATAGAAGCGGGGAGGTTTTCAAAAGGTTAGCTGACAATCACTGCCACACACTCGGCCTGGAACAGCAGACAGTGAAACAGAAGGTGGAGGATATTTTATTTTGCAGGAGAGCTTGGCTGTAAGTGTCAGGATCGACCCCTAGCCCCCATTGCATTAATTATCAAAACACTGCTGTTATTCTAAGGGCTGCCGAATATAAAGTAAGCTTTACTAAAAAAATCATTAGATTTGAATATGCATTCACCTCTATCACTCTCTCATAGAAGAATATTCCTAATTAGTTGATGTGCATATTTTAAGTCTTACCCACACCATTGAAGATGCCAAATTGCATTTGACAAAGCAGAGCTGTTATAATGTGGTGATTCTAATAAAAAAATGTATGTTATCAGCCTAAATGATCACAATGTTTTAAATTAAATGCTGAATGAAATGGAAATGAGTTGAGACTTAAACGTCAATCATTTGTTTGACCTTTTGTAGATGATTTGTCTGAACTGTTGGAACTTTGCAACCCTGTAACTTTGTAACTGCCCTTCGCATGTTATTTCCTGCCGATGAAAAATCACTTTTTACTGTTTTGCTTAATTACTTTTTTTGGCCATATTAATTTTCTTCATTTCTTTCATTTTCATGCACTGTTTGTTAACTGCTAGATATGGCTTACTTGTAGTTGCCAGTTCACGTTAAACTAGAGAAGAAGAAAGCAGGCTGCCTTAATATCTAAAAATACCAAGTTTCAACTGCAAAGTCAATGTCACAGCAACAATCTTTGAATCTGTGGCCTTTAAATCATAGATCAGACTCTAACACACCCAGGCAAGAGCTACGCAGAGAGTGAGATGAACAGAGGGAACGAGCAAAAGATGTGGAAGTCAACTCACATCTGATAAGCACATTAAAACCCTCTGTGATTGGAAATGGTGCCGCCGGCCCTGCAGAGTATAAAGGTCAAGCAGATGAAGACATTGTGTTGGACAACTGTGAAACATTCAGAGCTCAAAGATAGCATGAGCTTTGAAAACAGAAATAAAAGGGTGAGAAGGTGCCACGCGAATGCGCAAGACATCCCTTAACATCCTCCGCTGTTTGAGACGTTCTGCCCCACGACAGGACATTTTGCATCCCCTCGTGCCGCGTTTGATCCAGCACTAACCTGCGATGCGGATGCCATAGGAAAAAGACACTGCGTTAAAAAATGTAAGGTAAGTCTTCTGGTAAGTCTTTATCCTCATAGACATAACACAGGAAAAGCCTTAGATTTAAAAAACCTCTAAAGAACTGGAAAGTCCTTGTGGGCAGATTTTATTGGGCATGTTTTATTTGTGGCACTTTCTTAGATTCAACTTTGAAGGACATAAAATGCGCTCGACTGAGTCCCAGGCCGATCCTCAGATGTGCTGTGCAGATGAAAGGGGTCCGGGTGAGTAGTGAGCACTTTTGAGTCATCGGTCTGTTAGACGGATCCCGGGGAGTCTAAATCAAACCGTGTTTACGCACAGACGATACAACTCCGGCTGAGCTCTGTCGCTGAATCTGGTTCAGCCTCGTTGTGTGGCTGCATACCTATCAGGCATACAGAAAAGATACCAGTGTGACTGATCGCATTTGCAGCCTTTATTTTCTGAGGTTTTATTTTTTTTCTCCAGATGATCACTTCTGTGTTGTTATATCTACAGTACTGTACCTTCGGAGAATGGAAATTACGGAAAATATACAGATTAGGATTCAGGAGTCAAACATCTACACATACACACTTAGCCCGAGGGCGACAGAGGGACAGGCAGGAAGTTGTAAGACAAGGAGTAGGTGGTTGGATTTTAACGTTGAGGGTCTAATTACGCTTGGAGCAAAACAGTAATGCATCTGTGGCCCAGAACTGTCATCTCTCTAATCTCTCTGTAACCCCACCCTCCTTCAGCAGAGATGCTCACAGCATACATAACAGCTCATGTTGATATAAACAATGGACTTGGAACATTTTGTTGCCATATTTTTTATAGGCCTATATTGTTTGCCGGGTTGTTGATTAATTGATCGGTTTGTTGTTCGGTCGCTCTTGTGCACATTCAGTCATTTACTGCCAGATGTTGCTGCCTATAACTCTGTAATTTAGAGCTTAAACAGTGAAGCCTGAGTACCTGAATAATTCTCTGTACAGCTTTATTATATACATATCTCACAGAGTCTGTTATATCCTAAATCAGTGTATGTGTCCCCATCGATTTCCCTGTGGTGAGAATAAAATCAGACTAGACTTTAACATTATCTGAACATCACAGAAAACATTATCATTATTTTTATCTTAGTGTTTTGTTTTCCTAAACACTGATGCTTTGGATGTTTTTCATTTTTAGTGAAAAATCTTCAATTAAGTTTATTTTTTGCACTGCTTTGACAGATTGTGGCAAGTTTTAGTTCGCTCACTAAATGTTAGATTTACACGTAATGCACAATAACATATACATATAGCTCTGAAACAAGCAGACTGTGTTAACTGACTGTATTCATCAAAATTCCTATTTATCTGAGTTGCCAGGCATTTTTTAAAAACTCCTCTCTGTTGCTAATTAGGCTGTTACATCAAAACAAGCCACTCCTCCAATTATTAATAATTGTAATAATTTAATTGAATTTAACTCCTGTTGGTTTGCAAGGAGACACAACCAGAATGACCTAATTATGGCCTTCACAAGGATGTCACCAAAGAATATTTGGAATATCATTTAAAAATACACACATTGTCTGTACTGGTGAATCCTCATTGGAAAACAATGCATTGCCTCCTTGTTAATTGATTTATTCATTATAACCGCAAGCAGGTTGATGCACTACCGAACACAGCAGACTTTACTACAATTTAAAGCCTTCCTCCTGCACACAGACACACATTTATTAAGTTTGCTTTAGTGTGTCTTAAATGATAGCAAACACCATAAATCAAGAACGCCATATTTCCCAATAACTGTGCTTTCAGAGGGTGGATGCAAGAAGTCATTGCAATATATAAAGCAAGAGACACCTTCGATGGCACTGAGAACATTTGTCAAGATTTACACATACATAATAACAGCAGATGGAGAGGAAAGTGCTGAATTATCATAACACTGGCTTTCATGTGAGACACAAGACGCTTGTAAAATAGGGATGCAATTTTCAAGGTAGGGGCAGAAGTTTAACTTATTAAAAACCTTTGAGTCTCAGCAAAATAGGGTTGGAATAAATTTGACTTAGGCGACAGTCTGTTTAGTTTTCCCCTCACGTTGTTTTGAAGTGTCCTGGCATTGTCTGAAATGAAAGAAAGTTTTAGATTTTGTATTTTGTTGGTTTGTCCTGTGCATGAGTCAGCGAAAAGGAACGTAACTTGTTTACTTTTTTGAAGCTGAATTTTAAAAATTGTGCTAGCCTGAATTAAATGTAAATGACTGTCAGCACACTCACATGAGACACACACACTTAAAACACAACATTCAACCCCCACTGAAGCTTAATTATGGAGTTGATGGCAGTGAGATTGATTAGTTGGCATGTCAATCAAACACAGGAAGGAAAGAGAGGAAGCTGTGTGGTAATCGGTCATGAACGTTGGGATTTATAAATATTCATGTGTGTTCTGCTTTTGGAGTTCTCTTCAGGGCTAAAGTAGATCTGCGCTTAAGTCTCCTTGCACCCTTCACATCTGTAGAGGGCATGTTGCCCATTTCTTGACATGAATTAGCTTAAGCCAGACTTTGTCTGTTGGGAGCACTTGAAGAGACTGATTTGATAACCTGCTGCTCACTCAAATGTAACTGACACTGGCAACACTGCCACCTACAGGTGGCACGCAGTATAATCTTGTTATTTTGGGAACTGTTCAGCTCCTCAGATATGTGTCTAGCAACCTGGCAGTTAGTGTGCATGTTGTAGAAATTAGTTTAGTTTGTTTAGTTTGAGTCCTTGGCTTTATTTATTTATTAGCAGACCAGCACCTGTTATATTACACATTAGTGTGTAATTGTAATTTATTTATTGTAGTAACATTAAATATTTATGTTCACGTCAACACACAGCAGCTTATCAGATTTTCCTTTGCCCAAGAGAAAAGGCCACATATAATCAGATGAAACAAAACAGTTGGGTGGAGATTAAGACTAAGATTAAAAGATTAAGATATTAGAAGGTTTGGGCAGGGTGGAGCAAAAACCATCTGGAGGACTTTGGGCCGCAGGTGTTCTGGGGAAAATGTGTGAATAGGTAACAGCTTTCTGACGTCCAGCCTGCATAAGTGTGAGTCTTTGAGTGGCTACTGTTTCTCAGCTTCACACCCCTGTTGGCAGCGAAACAGACCTTTTGAAACCGAGAACTGACCTCCAGTGACCTCTAAAAATGGCCATGTCTGGTTCTTTTTGAATGCTCCCTGGGAGAGCGCAGAGAGAATAAGCAGACTGTTTGTGTTATTAAACGTGGTTTTAAAATTCATTTAATTCACTTAAGTCAACAAGAACACAGCCAGTTCTGAAATGTAATTTAATTTGTTGCCAAGAAATTTTCTTTGAATTTTCTTTGTGCACAAACTAAGACAACTTTCAGGAATAGAATGGAACATTCCAGCTTTGGCCTAAAAATGGAAATTATTATAAACTGTTATTATAAAGTGAGTGCGTTTGTTTTAATAATCAGACTAACACAAGGATACAGCTGTAAAATAAAAACTGTTGGTTCCACCGCCATGTAAATCAGTCCAACAAAGTGGCTTCACCATAGCTTTGGATCCAATTGGATTAAATCACATTTGTGTGGTTTGGTGACTCAAATATGTAGGACACGTCATAATCTGCAATATTGAGTATTTAATAAAGTCTTCCGCCCACCTGTGGCTGCATTATTTCAGTGTAGTGATGTGGATTACATTCTGAGAGAGATTGTTTTGGTTTTTTGCCTATAGCGGAAGTCTTTGTAAAGGGCCGCATGCCGTATGACAGGGACAAATCGCCACATTTAATCAACATTGACAGAACCCACAACATGGTCGCATTTTTGCGGTATATCCCTATACCGCAAAAATGCCTTTAAGCAACATTACTCATATAAAACAAGCAAGATATTGGCACACGTAGAACCTCTAGCTATACCACTTAAATACTTTATATAAGAAGAACGAAATGCATGACTTTAGTTATTCAAATGATCATATTGAAACAGTTATAAACAGTTTGGTGGCTTTATTAGTTGTACTCATTCATTTATTGATATTCCCAGAATCTCGGGGTATCTTGTCACGCCTCATGGTAAAGTCCTGCATATGAATCAGTCTGTGGAGAAGGGCATGTCTCAGTTTACACTCAACCAGGTGAGGCTTATTAATCTATGGATTTTTAGACATATTAAAATAGTAGCTCGCTGCTATATAAAGGCAGTTCAAGCCTCTATTGCAGTGAAGTGGCAGTAGACAAATCAGTACAACATGAACACAGTCAAAGGTACATTTGCTCCATACTATGTGTAGCTGTAATGTAAATCTCATCTCATGTGTTTGTGTGTGTTTAGTTCTCCAGGTCTCTGTGTGTTGTGTGCTGCTGTGGTCCTGCTGGAGGTCTCAGGCAGTTCCTCTGGACTGCATGGACGGGACCAGCTGCATCTCCATTTCTCCTGAGAATCTTCTGGATCGTGTCATCGAACATGTAGAGCACATCTACCGGGTCTCTGAAGAGACCTCCACTCTGTTCGTGAGTGTGACCTCAACTTTGCATGTTAAAATGCTATTTACTATTGCTATTTATTAGTGACTGCATATTTTCTGCATAGTCACTGTAATGCAGAGCAACATTAATTACAGTACATAATGTATAAACCTGTCAAGGTGATGTGATTTGTAGAGAGTTCAAATGTGGTTAAAACCATGTATAATTTATACAAAAAGAATCAGATAACCAATTTCATCTCATCAGCTGAGATATTATTAGTCAGTCTAATAGCGACTTTTCTTTCATTTAATGTCATTATTCTAGTCTCATTTAATCAAGCTTGCCTCATTATTGCCGGCTGTGTGCATGACTTTGAATTAATGAGACTATAATCTTAATGAATAATCAGACTCATTATAAACAGCGAGATACCTATCGGTTTTGTTAGACTATTTCACAATGAGATTGTAAGGTGAATTGTCACATCACAGTCGGAAAACATGAAGAGACTGTTGGTATAATTTCATTACTCAAAATCTCCAATCAGATATTTACAAGCAACACTTTCTTACTGCGTGGATTTACATACTGTGGAGTGTTTTGTAGTTCTATAATTGCATAGTTCATATTTGAAATAGTGTACAAAATAGCTTTTGTTTTTTTGCGTTTTGTTTAAATTAGTCATATTTTTATAATTTTTGCAAATTATAAAATTAGAACATGCACATGCAAGTTATTTGCAAAATGAGTAGTTCGGACTCTGAATTCTGATTGGATGAGCCATGCATAAAGCCAATATTGCAAACACAAACTACTACATTATTCTATGCTATATTACATTAACTATATTGCTTTCCTAAAAGGTTGCAGTGTAGTCTGTTTAAGTGTGTGTGATAAGAATGGTTTAAACTGGTTTCTTGATGTCCAGTCACAGGCAGTGTTTGTCACCTGTGTGTTTTACAGGAGGAATTGTTTCTCCATTATTCTCCACATGCTTTAGGAAATCAGGGAGGCGTGTGCCACAACAAGCCCTTCCCCATGCCTCAAACTAAGAGTGAGATTCAGCAGATATCGGTGAGAAACGTTTTCATCTACACATTGTTAAGCTTGCAGTAAATATATTTATATTTAATTTCCCCTCTGTTTCTGTTTACATGATCAGTTTAATAATTATATAGAATTTATAGAATTGAATTACTGAATGAATTTACTTTTTAGTATACATTCTTCTAAATAGCCAAATTATTTTTTTATTTGTAAAGCTTTTACATTTTATTTATTTATTTCATTTGTATAGTTATTACAAGTTATTCAGCAAGTAATTCCCAAGTTTTTTCCCACAGTTATTTTCTTTCCCACAAGTGTTTTTTTGAATTACTTCTCATTGTGGGTCCAAATTAAATTTAGAATGTCTAATTTTATTTAAACTTAATTTCCATACACTGTCCAGTTACCATTATTTAAATCCAACACATCATTCAGCATCACTGTAAAAAATTCTTGCACGTACTTTCACAATATTATTCTTTTTCTTAAATCAACTGAAGCAAAATGTTTGTTGAACAAGACGCAATGTTGAAACAAGATCCATCATTTTCTAGCTAACCATTATATAGTGCATTTGTAGCTTGTCAATAGAAGTTAGACACACTCAGGAAAACTGAAACATTAACCGTGTATTCCAGCAGTGAACAAATGATCTCACCAGGTATCATGTGAACGATGGCAACAGCAGACTGCCTTGTTCTCCTAATGGACTCCTGTGTGACAGTTCTGTCAGTAGAAAGGCTAGCCGTTCTTCAGAGCAAATTGCCTCCACTGCCAAAAACACTGTTTTTCTTTCAATATCTTTTTTCCCCACATACTGAAATAGATTTTAACATTAGCCATGAAGTGCTTTAGTTTCTCACTGGTTAATGAGTCCTGTCACAACGGCAGTTGTATGCGGCCAAAGTAGACATGACTTTCCACTTGATTTAGACATTTTACAGACTCTGAAATTCATTTGGAGTTATAAATGAAGTGTTGCAAAAACATTATAAACAGATAAACCACTCGTAACCTCATCTTCACCAGAACATTGTGTGGATTTATTGAGGCTGTAGTATTGACTATTAGGAATGTCTCTTTAGAGTGTGTTAATGGTTTTGATATTAAAATAATCTTTTTTTTCTTTTCCTGAGGTTATAATGTTAGTCGGTGTTATTTTGCTTATTTTAAAGTTAAATTGTTCTTCTTCATGATCATTTTCCGCTTAGAACACTTTGGTCACTGTACCTTTAAGATTTGTATTTAAACACGTGTTTTGCATGTCAAATGAGTAACATTGATTAATTAGGGTTAAGAAGTCTTATAAGGTCTCATGACATACTGCACAAGACAGGTTGACTTACTAACACTGTATACATAAGTTTGTATCAGATTAGACTGAAGAATTTTACATTTGAAAATTTTACATTTGAAAAGTTACTGAATTTATTTAACAGTGAAAATTTCCTTTTTGATGATATGAACCTATGTGGTGTGTTTTATATGTAGGATAAGTGGCTCCTTCACTCGGTTCTGATTCTGGTACAGTCCTGGATCGAACCTCTGGTCTATCTGCAGACCTCTTTTGATCGTTATAAAGATGCCTCTGATGCTCTGCTTACCAAGACCAAGTGGGTGACTGATAGACTGCTCAGCCTTGAACAGGGGGTGGTGGTTCTCATCCGCAAGGTGAATGTCAACATTAGAACCTCTGGAGATACAGACAGACCAGCAGATGTAAATCGCTTTAATCCTCTTTTATCTCCTCAGATGTTGGATGAAGGAGTCTTGACATCGTCCTTTGTCTTCGAGGAGGCACCAACCTTGTATGACGCCCAGTCCCCAGAAGGTTCTGTCCTGAGGGACTACAATCTGCTCAACTGCTTCAAGAAGGACGCCCACAAGATGGAGACCTTGTTGAAGCTTCTCAAATGTCGTCAGGGTGACAGCATGACCTGTCTTTTTTACTAAACAAATTCCCAAACGCACCCCTGCGTATAATGTGAAAAAATGGCTTTATTTAAGGTGGGAAGATCCATTCCGTAACCTTGCACGAATTTAAAGGTGCGCCTTGAATCGTAATGTGGCTTTCTTTGATGTCATTTGCCAAGGCTGTCAAAATAAATGTTAAACCCTGGTTAACAAACATTAAACGAGATCTCTGAGTGTGAAAAAGATTTGCAGATATCCTTGTGGTATTGGGTTTCTGGATATTTATCATAAATTGAAGGGAAATAGAGGACTCTCAGAGGAGGCCAGGTTGAGTAATGGTCTGCTTGCTGTTCATCTGCATACTACACTTGATTTTTCTTCTTGTTCTTCCAGGTTTCAGTTTATATGCTAAACAAACTCCCAGTGGTCTTTCAGTGTCTCTCCAGGTCTGTTGTGCTAGCATTTTCTATAGTGGAAAGGACTTCATCTTTGCATGTGTTAGCTTAAAATGCTCTTCATACAGAAGCATGCTAATGAAGATACAAGTCAGACTGTAGATATTTCTAGTATGTGAGGCGTGGTGTGGGCTGAGGGATTTGTTCTGGGAGAATGAAAGCCTAACTTTGTGCATGCATATTGTGAAAATTTTAAATCAGATATTCCAAAGCCCTATAAAAATAGCTATTGGCAAGCCATGTTGTTATATTGTTTTTTTCTTCTGAATCAAGCATTTGATTTTTCTTTATAAGAGTCTTTTCTCATCCAGTCAATCTGATAAATGAGACTGAACTATTCTGCTTAGTTTGGTAGGAAAATGTTCTTTTGTATAAATTTGGTCCCATATAAACTAGCTATTAAATCTGCCTATATTAATAAGTCATTGGGCGCTAGCTAGTTTAGCTAAGCACGGCATAGTGTTTTTATTTTATTTAATTTAAGACATTGAATTAATGTTTATTAGTAAGAAATTAAAATCACACAAATTACAAAGTACAGTTTGTTGAAACAAACCAAATTTGCCCAACAAACTAAGAGCAGATTTTTCCATTTAGACAGGATGAGGTAAATAAATGACTAAAGTTAGTGAATCACAGTTTAATAGTTTGGCTCCCTCACTGTCATGCCCTTATTTAGAGGGTTAATTGACCATTGTAATGATGTCTAGAGGGTAGGAAACACAAACAAACAGGCTTGTTAAAAATGTTAATGAGATGGTGGCAGTCTGAGGGGCCGTCTGTAACCCGCGGCCATTGTGATGGTAACAGTAGCGAGTGTTATTAAAGAAAACAATCACAGGCGAGCCAAAGCAACGCTCACATCATCCTATATAATACATCAATCTTCAATTCATTTACAGAATGTGCAAAAACTTTCATATTTACCCAATCCATCAGTTTTAAATATTTAGTTTAATATTTAGAAGTTTGAAAATATTAAAAATGTTTTTTGAAGCAGTCGCTGATTCTGTAACAAAAACAAAAAACATGAATTAGTGACGAGTTTTTGACAGCCATGAAACCTTGAGCTTATCATACAATAAATAAACATTATTTTAGAGGATCTATAGAAAAAATAAAAGTCATTACTCAGCTTTCAGAGTCTGTCCTATCTATCCGAAAGGTATTTTGTTCTTTATAAATGGTACAAGAGACCATATGAATACATTTATGAAGTAATACATTTGTTTTCTTTTTTAAGCACAACAGCAAGTAAGACATATGAGAAAGCAAATATACATTTAATATATATGTATAGTCTTTCTCTTAAGGGCAGAACCTGAATTAAAGCCACAGCACTAGATGGCAGTAGACCTCTGTGGTTGGTCAACAAAATTCATTTTTTTTATGTAAGGGCAAAAATATGTAAATATTATACAAGAATGCTGAGCAGTAATGGAATAAGACATGGGTCTTGCAAACTATGCAACTAAAATCGGCTATATAACTTCACCAATGTTTACCATTATACAGAGTGGGGAAAGAGAGAGAGTCGGGCTTTTATTACAGTGTGGAGTCCGTTGACAGTTTGGTTCACGTTCGGGACCATTTACCTTCTATTTAATCCAATACCAAGCACTATCAAATAAATATATTTGCTTTATATATATGTATATAATATATATATTTATACATATATATATAATATATGTATATATATGTATAGGTTTATATACATATATATAATGCATATATATATATGTATATTATATACATATATATAATATAAAATCTATATACATATATATATATATTATACATATATATATATTTGTGTTTTGCACATGTTTAACTCTTATGATTGGGACTTTATAAGCAGCAGTAACCAAAGTGTCTAACAAATACAAATGCATTGTTGTTTTGTAAGCACAGTAAATATGTCAATAATAAGATAATAGTTCAAATTTAAGTGCCTGGTATTCAATTTGATGGCTTCAGCTTACAAGATTTCAGTTGCACTACAGTAGCATCAAAAGAGCATTAGCCTTTCTAGTGCTTAATATTCCACACCTACCGTCTTAAAGTTCCTCTTATCAGAAGGTGTAAATCACCGTCTGGCTGTCAGGTTGAGGGTAGCCCCGGCAGAGTGAGGGTCTTGTGGGCAGGATGTGGTGGTGAAGTCTGGTGTCAACAGTGTCAGGTTCAGCATCCTGTGTCCTAATCATTTCAACATGGAGGCCCAAACCTGGCCCTTGCTTCTAAACCGCCACCCTGGGCCTCACTCCACCAGGCCTGTGAAGAAAACAGCAGTGTGGACCTCCACCCCTCAGCCCCCTTCCGCTCCCTTGGCTGTACGACCATAAATATTAAACAATCTGCTATATGAGAGGGGTGCAAAGGTGGGGGTGGATGATTTCACAGTCTAACCATTTTAACCTCAGGTAAGAAAAGCTAGACTTCTGGGGTGCTTGTAAGAGGGACTGCATGCGTACCAGGATGAATAAGGAGCTCAAAGCTAGGGGCAGATGTTGAAAAAGCACATGGACTTTGCAAAATCATTGAGCCACTTCTGGCTCTCAAATCTGGTTAAGAGCGACAGAGGCTGAGCTATCTCCAGCAGCTGGAGACCAGAGAGCAGCCAAACCTCTTTGAATTATCAGCCAAAGCTCTCAGTCACGCAACAGGATGTGGCATCTTATTCCAATGTCCTCCTGTACCTTCTATCTTTCAGGCTCAGACTTTACAAAACCATCTGAACTCTTTAAAAGACTAAAATCATTATGTTCCTCAATGCTGGAGCAGCCAAGGTGCAGCGTCGTCCCAGCTAGTGCAGTAGTATGCGAGAGGGGAAAGCAAACCTCAAAATTAAGGGAGCAATATATGCTATGCTCCTGCCTAATCCATGACCTCCCAGGGGACTGCCTAAGACAGGCTGTATGTATGTGTCAGTGAAAGAGAGGTCACAAGGTCATAGGGTTAGGCCTTCTCTAACTGTTTCAATATGTGCAATGATGTCAGATGAAGTGGCTGAGGTTGTAACAGTCAGGTAGAGTTTCTAGTTGCCTGCAAAAAGAGAGATATAAAGAGAGAGAGCCAAGGGCCCACAGTCCCACCATACATCAGCCAATCAGATGCCAGAATAGTAATTCAGCAGAAAACGTCTCCCAGACATAAAACCAGTTGTGCTTTGCTTGTCAACAAGCTGTTTAAATATATAATTATTTACCTTATGACAGGCATAATTGGCAATATACCGGTTGGGAAATTGCAGAAAAGCTGGAAAATAGATTAGTCATAGATGCATTGGCTGAGATCGCCTACAAAATTTTATGCCTCATAATGAGAAAGTTTGAGGGTTGTGAGGATTTATTTGGTGAGGAAATGGGGCCATCACCCAGCAGAGATGAGGCATAGGGTGCTTCACTGGAGGCCAATTAGCAAAGACCTCATCAATCCAGCCTGGCAGTCTCACAACATTCCCATGCCACTGCCCAGGACAACAACTGCAGAGCAATTACCAAAATGACCACTTTACTGGCAGACCAGGGAAAATTAAATATCTGTGCATGGAAAATTAACAAAGTCTCCAGAAATTAATGAAGAAGCAATTGTGTTTAAGCTAGGAACCGTGTTTTGATTGGTTTATTCAATAACTTTAAAAAATTGCATGAATTCTGTCAGACTGGTGGATGATTTGTAAAGCTACAGTTTTAATCGTAGACATTTTAAGGCTATTTAAAGTAAAGGCAACATTGATTCCCATCACAGAAATGTGTCAATCTTTCAGCCTCACATTGTTCAGTAAACACAAATGTCAAAACTGATGCATTCAACGATTTTCTGCTGATTATGAATCTGTATCTCAACCTGCATTTTTCAAGATGTAACAGCATATTAAAAAGGTGCTGTTGACATCCCAAGATAAGCAAGACTTTAAGTTTATTGTTTGCTTGTTTGAAATAGTTTGGATTGACATCCATATGTTTTTAGATCAGAAGTTCTGGTCTTATAGACAGTTATAGCTGCTGCGTAAGAGCATCTTTTCTTTTCTCAACTTTAAACAGATGGAGGGAAAAACATAAATTAAAAAACACCTTATGCTCAGCAATTAAGCCATCGCCGGTTTCAACAAGACACACAGGCAGCATCTCAAGAAACCAATGGGACGATGGCCAGAACAGGAGCTATACAAAGCTGCCATTTGAATGACTGTATTTCCCATGTTATTTATTGGAGTTATTTTTACTTTAACAAGAAGCACCTTTAAGATCGGTTGTTTTCATTGCACAGATGCAGCAATGAAAACAACAGACTTGAAGCATATGTTGTGATGAGGGTTTCTGCCTGAGGACAGGGAACGTATGTGTCTGCCAGGCAGGAGATGTTTTGCCTTAGAAGGGGGCACTGAAGTTAAGAGGGAGTATTTCCCTTCAGGAGACTGTGGCATATCCCTGAAATCGAATAATTTCCTTTTGGGAATAGAGGAATAATCCCACAGATGATGTCTTTAAGGACATAAAGAATAAACATGACTAAACATTGTCTATCCTACTGTGCACAAGTTAGATAAGCAATTGGGATTTGAAGCGATTTGAAGCTATCCAGAGACTTAGAAAACAAAATTTCCCATTTATTTATATATTTTATTTGTAGTTCACACCAGAACCTATTTAATCATTTAATTATCAATTAATCTTCCTGGTGTATAATTATTCATGTGTGGACATAAAAAAAAATATATATGTATCCTTCAACATTGATCGAAGAAAGGAAATAGCAGAAAGCTATTTCATAGTGATCCATGTTGTGGTGTGGTTAGTAGATCATGAGTTATGGTCTGTTTACATGTTGTGGTTCTCAAGTCAACCTCAAATTAGTGGCCCATTTGCTTTCCTCGACAGTACTGACCAGGACAATTGCTGTGGTCTCTTTCACTTTAGAATAGAGACCACAGTGACAAAGTATATACAGTCTGATAATGCTATAACATTAGATGAATTACTGCTGCTGTCATTGTTTGTGCCAGACAAACAGTGCTGACTTTTGTGAATATGCTGCAATGAATAATAAGTCTGATTTACATATATAGGAGGCATGTTTAATCTAAAAGAATTAACTGTAATTTAGATAATGTTCCGTGCTTTTTTAAGGGCATGTAGTTCATGGCTAAACTAGGTTTGTGGGTGTTTAGTGAATAAGACCCAGGTTTTGTGTTGAAATACATCTATGAGTCTGTGGGAAGTGTGTGTGTGTAATTGTGCATTTGCGCACAAAGGGTGAAGTCTACTTGTTTCTGTTTGAAATAACGTGTTTTTGGGGCACTGCTTTTAAAGTATGTTCTGGCGGTAGACACAGAGACAGGCTTTTTGAGAGAGAAGGCAGATTACAAATTCACAGGGACAGATTACAAATTCAGACATTACCTCAGCAACGTGGCTAGCCAAAAAGAGAGAGAGAAACAGAGAGTTTGGAGGTGGAGGTAAAAGTTCCACAGAAATCTAATAGCTGGCAGGGTTAAAGGTCAATTATGCAGTCATCACTGCAGGACTATATATGAGTGACATTTTCATGCACAGTAAAGGCAAACGCCGCATATATTTAAAAATATCACTAAAGAGGCGTTCAGACATGCTGCTTTTTAAAGCAGAAAAACATTATTATGTAAAGGGCAGTACATTGCAAACAGAATGCATAATCCACAGAAGACTGTAACTGATGTAAAAGCTCTATTGCTTTATGCCTTCATATTCAAACACTGTGAGCTGATCAGACAATCGTTTGTTTCAATTGTTCATGACACCCGTTAGCATAAACTTGTTAGCATAATCAGTGAAAACTTGTGCATGTAAAAACAATAATTGACAACAAATGTGGACAAACACACTTGACTACACAAAAAAGTGTAGAACCAAAGAAAATTCTTGAATTTAAAACACATGCGCTGACGCATTCTTCTAACAAAGCGCTACTGTGTATGCATTAAGCAGCATGCAGCGGTGCAGTACGGGATCAGTGCTGCAGCGCGTGTGGGAGACTGTGGAGGTTTGGCAGGGTGTTCGGGGGAGGCCTAACTGCCTGTCCATGCGGTGGAGGAGAGGTGTACCGCAGGACCCGGCATGTGACCATGCGATAAAAACTCCAGACAGTAAATCAGAGAGAGAGCGGAACGAAAGAGCTGCAGAGTGGCAGCGCAGTCACTGCAGCTGAACAGCTCACACACAGCCAGATGCTGCGGAGGCTAACGGCCACACACACACACATGCTTTTACACACACGTACACACAAAGTCCCTCTCCCACAGCAGAAGTGTTAACCGTCCAAGGCTTTAGCAGTTTCCTGGTTTCTGATTGCATCCACAGGCAGCTCTCACTGAGACACAGAAAATATGTGACTAATATACAGCTTCATTATAATGTTGGCTTTTAAGTATTCCTGCTGTGGCTACAGATATATCAACATTCACAGGGATTTTGCTGGTAAATTTGTCAAATTTGTCAAAATTTGCTGGTAAAGTGGGCAAAAGGAGTGAATGTTAAATGGAGAGTCACAAACCAAAAATAGTCCTAAATATTCATGCATAACAAGAAGAGCAGAAAAAATATACCAGCTTTTAAATGGAAAGAAATGTTTCTTATATCCTGTGTTGAGAAAATCACACTGCCAGAACGGAACAATAATTTATTTAACTTAATAATTTTCAATATAATTTTTATGATGTTTACAGTAATATGAATACATTTTATCACATTGTAAAATGTACATTTAAAGACAAACATTTCTTAATTATAAAAACATTTCTTTATAATAAACATGTTAGTTTTGTGTCAGGTTGCCACAGACTTAATTTCTCCTCATCATGACTTGGAGAAATTGTCAAATTACTGCATACTATCTTATTATCTCTTCTTGTCTCATTTGTTCTTGTCTTTCTCATATCATCATTTTCTTTCTCCATTGTTTCTTGTTGTTACATCAGGAATTCTGTTTCCTTCATTTCCGTTGTCTCCAACAAAGGACATTGGCGTTCCCCCCAACCGAGACGACTCGGAAGGAAGGGAGGGGATTCAGAGGGACAGGGGCTTCTGAGTGGTGGTCTGTCCCCTCTCAGCAGGGGGGCTTCATGTGCATTCACGGGTTTGGGCTTTCTCAGTCATGAATGGGGAATATTAGTTGTTTGTTTATTTGGTGGTTCTCTCTCTGTCTCTGCCTTGTGTGACTGGGTGAAGATACCAAGCATTCCAGTGGCTCAGCTGTGACGTTGTTGTATTAGTTGTTTGGGCAGTTAAACTCACAGTTCACAAGATCAGTGTTCCTGTGTAGCTGAACTGATAGAGCATTGCGTTAGCAGTGCAAAAGTTAGGGATTCAATCCCAGGGAACACGAGTACTACTAAATAAATGTGTACCTTAAATTCACTGTAAATCGCTTTGGATAAAAGTGTCTGCCAAATGAATAAATGTACATTCCAAATTTTATACAAAGTTGTATAAAGTTATATATGTAAGTATAAAACAGTTATAGTGATCATGTTTCTCTAAATAAACCAGATATATATCCAGATAATTTGTGAAACAAAGCAGCAAGTTCATTGATAACATCTAATAAAAGTTTATTTACACATTTAACTGATCTGTTTCTGTGATTCAATTCACTGATTGAATAATTCAGTTCTCATCTTAACATTTCTCACTTTGCCTGTAAAACAAACTGTGTTTAACTTATTATTTAGACATTTATATTGTCCTGAAAACTATTCCATAATCCATCAAGTACAACAGATTCTAGTTAGCCTGGAGCAATGTTAATACCCACAATGCAATGCACTTGTCTTAAAACTTGTGAACATACAATATCATACAAGGTAAAAAAAGTTCCAAAAAGTAACTGTTTCCCTTTTGTTCAAGAAGTTTTACTGCTTTTCTTCCAATAATTACATAAGTTTTCAACCTTTCGTGACTTAAAATTTGAATTTTCTTTATTGCTGAAATCGGTATGGCTGACAAGTGAATTTTGGGTGTTCTGTATCTATTCAGTTGAGTTCCTAGCCCTGTGTGAATGATGGATGGCAGTGAATGACTGGGAGATTTTACCATTAAACTTCAGAGAAGAGAGCTACTGATACAAGCTTGAAGACATTTGGCAGGAGCTGAATAAAGGTTGTGGAGATTTGCAGCTTTTTGAGCCCTTGAGCTTAAAGGCTGGATGACAAATGCAGGCTGTCAAAAGCTTTGTGATACATTGTATAAGTTAGCGAGCACACGCTTTCATATGTGACAACTTTATGTTGGAAAAAGTTGCTCTAATTTCTGTGTTCGTATTGAGATAAAAACTAAAGAATAACTGCTTTAAAAAATCCTTCAAATTGTAGATAATTCAAAAGACTCAAAAGATTCAAAAGGAAAATAAAGTATTACATTTTGCAATTTCTAACTTGTGACCTAAATTTATACTTTAAGCAACAAAGTTTTTCATTGGTTGTTTAATATTCATACTGTGTGATAATCAGTTTCTCAGTGTTTGCTATAACCCACTTATGGTGAAGCAGAGAGATTTATTCATAGCCCTATTATGAGCTATTAGATCATAGAATCAGGCTTTGGGTTGATTCCACCTTCATGAATTAACAAAATCATTTTTTTATGCTTTTAATTTTTTATGAATTTCTTATATTCTAAAGAAAGTATTTTGAAGTATTAAACAGGCACTTTGTCTATGATGTAAGAGGCAGCTTGTATGTGGGTGTTTGAGTCTGCTGGACCGGCCCACCTCCTCAACTGGGTCACCACCAAAACTTAGCCATAAGCTGCACTGTACTGCTGTCCAGAAGCTATCCAGGAAATTGCCTAATAACAATAAAGAATCTGGGGGCAAACTGAGTCCATGAAGGTTGTTCCAGAGGCTCTCCACGTAGAAGATCCAGAGGAGCTCTCCAATGGGAGAAAATCTGGGACACTTGGAAGCATTTTAAAGCACCAGACATGCCAGCTGTTATTTTCTTTTCTCTCCTCCTCTTCATTTCTCCTCTCTTTTCATCTCTCTTCATTCACTTGGCTATGTGTGCAGGAAAGCTTTCTTCCACATTCTTTTGTGTATTTAGGCAATCTGGGTGCGGGGTAACTTAAGAGAGGTGCACTTGACGACTGAACTGCTTTGTACCTCAGCCTCGATTTGTTTATGATCTCAGATCAATGATTTAATCTCATAATAACCTCTTTAACACACTACAATGCATTATATTCATTCTCTCCATGGAATTAAAAATGTGTAACAAACAATTATACGATCACATATGAGTTCATTTCAGTGCATATATGTGATTTATTATTTTTGTGTTTTCAGCTATGTGTTTATGGATTTAATTTCTGAATGTGTTATTTTCTTATGACAGTATTTTCCATATTCACGTGGCGCAATTTGCAATCTAACATAGCAGCCAGCAGATGGCATCCAAAGCCCTCTGAAGCCTCAAGCGTTCTCGTTGCAACACATTGCATGACACACATAAACAGTGTTAAATAACTGTAACTGTACTGTTAACTGTAACTAACAGAGATTGAGCTTTACTTTACTGTACAGTAACAGCAATGTCGTTGCGTCAGATGTGCTCAGATGTTATAAAGACGGTCATTTCCAAATAGATTTTATGATATACAACAGCAGGAAAATCGTCATAGACAAATGAAAATACCAGATGGGTTTATATGTGACACACTCAAAACTATGTGCTGAATCGTTTCACGGAAGAATAAACATGAAATTACATTTGTTTCTGAACAATTTCTTTCTTTCCCGTGTCACGTGATCCGATCAGGTCATGAGGCTTTTAAACAAATGACCAGGTTATGCAGAGCCCCTGTTTTTCTCCTTAGCATTGATACCAACTGATACCACAGTTATTCATTCACTGGTATCTCTCTCTCTCTCTCTAACAACAGAAGTCTCTCTAACTTCTGTTGTTATTCACACACTCATGTTCTTCCAAGCATGTACAATTTTCCTTTATGCAACTGAATTGACCTGGGGTTTTCCCCCTTGTATTTATAAAGAATCAGGCTTTAAAGTGAGAAAGTTAGAGTTTTTTGAGTGTTAAATATTATGGCTACAGTTTAAACCAAACCAACATGGTTCCCATGGTTTTTGCGAAAGCAGCAACAGTTTAACCATCGAACTTGTAGTAAAATTGGATATACAAATCAATTCACCAAAAGACATGGTTACTACACTTTGTAGAATAATGGTTGGTTTCCGTAAGAGTTTGTATGAGGAATCATCTTAAAGTTTTGGGAATATCGGAGACTATGATTACAAAGTGCTCTTTTGCCTTGCAGCGTGCAAACAGGGCAAAACACAGCTTGTGTTTAGGGTTGGGTGTGGGCAGAGTCACTCCCAGGCCTAATTGTCCAAAACTTCTTTCCAAATTGCAATTAAAGATAAACAAGGAGCTTGATGGTGAGTTGTGATAATGCGGCTATCTGGCATCAGCTTAATTGTTGCAAACATGCTCTGTTTGACGGACAAATGTTCTCTGGCCACACCCCCCTCCCTCATGGCCTGTGTAGTGTGTACTTCAGAGCCTATCTGTTTACTAACTGTCTAATTTAAGGTACTTTGATGTACTTGCCAGCATTTTTATAAACAGTTAATTTAACTGTCTGTATTTGTAGATATCATAGAACAAATTGCATTTTTTGAGGTCAAATGATAGAGGCTTCATTTGAATTTGTTTGCTGGTATGTCATCTTTGGATAGAGTGAATGTTGTCCCATAAAGACAGAATGATAATTATGGATTTAACTATTGTAATGACCAATATTTTTGCCTCCCTTACGTTTTGTCGCTTCTTTGTTTTCCTCACCTTGTAAGTTGCTTTAGATAAAAGCATCTGCTGTTTGCTTAAACGTAAATGTAAATATGAGTTTGTAATGGAGTTTGTAATGGCTGTGAATACCTGAAGCTACAGGCCTTACAGAACCTTTTCTTTTACTGGGTGAACTTTCATAAACCCCACCCACTTTACACCCTGCTGAGTTATTGGCCCTACTAACTGTCACTCTGTGGCCTCAGACAACAACTAGGAGTTTCTCTGTGGTGGTTTGATGGACAGGATCTTTGTGGCCTTTGAAAAGACCTACAGTAGTGAGAAATGTTCCTTTAAAAAACCACATGTGGATTGTTTTGTTTCTTCTAATAAACAGTTTTGCCTGGCCTTCGATTGGTTAAAAGTCCAAAGTGCTTTGGTTGTGTTGTGAGCTACTACTGCATGTGACAAACCAGCAGTTTGCTTGCAAAAACTTGAATCTTATTCAATGTGAATGATTACAGTAATGCCACAAAAGACTTGGCCCTCGGTGACAATGACTTTCTACCAAAAGAAAACTAGATAACAACCAATATTAAGTTCTGTTGTGTCAGTAATTGTCTCACGGGCACAACAGAACTGGTCACTGTTAACTTAAATTAGCCATGATTTGTCATGCTAGATAAATAGGTTCTGCCAGTATTTATGAGAGCCTCTGTATTATTTTAATCAATGAAAGATCATGATTTTCCAGAACATAAAACAGAATCTCTCATTTTATGAGACACCAGTGCAACTGTTTTTGTAATGTATTGTGTAACAGAGAAACAGACAGGGGAAACGTTTTTTCCCTCTATTCTCCAGCCTCACTGAGGGGCTTTGCTAAAACCAACAGACTCCCCTGCAAGGAGAGAACAGGAAATGACTCAACGCAAACGGGAAGTGCTGTGAGGTGACCAGTAGCATGTTGAATGGAGAATGTTAGACAGGTCTGGGAGACAGCCGGTACCACTTCAGGAAACAGCTGGGGTGAGAGCGAGCGAGAGAGAGAGAGAGAGAGAGAGAGAGAGAGAGCTGTTATGATCTGACGGTTCGGGTGAATTCACTCCCTCTGTTAAGTAAGGCCAAGGTTGCTGTGTTGCTAAGCAAAATGTTGGATAAATTAAAAAAGAAAGAATAATTGAAATGCTCCCAAATGTGCAGAGTTTGTGCATGGAAATAAGATCACAGATCCATCTCAGTAATTGCAGATACTCAGCACTATGACATGAGGTCTGACATTGTCTGTTACACTTTGCAGAGGTCTTCTGAATGACAGACTGCAGAGTTAATCTGAAATCCAGATGGAATTGTTTGTTATGGTTTGTATCATACAATAAAACATCTAAGCAACCTAGATAAATATAGCACTTTTTTTTAGACATGACAGATTTGAAGAATTACCGTAAAAGCTGTTTAACTACTTCTGTTGAACTATTAAAAGCTTTATAATGGCATTCCTAAATGTAAAATCCGGGTGGCTTGGAAATACCAGGAGAAGCAAATAGTTGAGGGCATAATGAACATTTGTTAAACCCTCTGTGTCTCACACAAAAACACAGACAGCCACATACTGTATGACTGTTGCATCTGTGAGGAAAGTCAATACGGGGACAAATTAACATTAAAACACATATGTTTACTATAAAATGCTTAAAGGTCTGTGTGCACAAAAATATTACTCAATTAAATGCTTTTCTGTGCTTTTGCATCAATGTCTTTGCTCCGCTACACTATTATGAAAACAGCAAAAGTATCATTTATTTTAGTTGCTTTTCAACATTGTTTACAGTTATCTGTCTGTGTAGTCGATTTTCTTGTAGCTCAATTGCTAAAGCGTGGTGTTAGCAGTGCAAACTTGTGGTTGTGGTTTGGTTCCCAGAGAACACATGTACTGACAAAATATATAACTAAAATGTACTGAAAGTTGCTTTGAATAAAAGTGTCTGCCGTATGTATTGTTTCATGCACTGTAGGAACACCCTAATAGTTTGGTGCTTTTTGGACAAAATTAAAGCCCAGAATTCTTGATTTAGAAAAGCAAACTAACTCAATGGAAGTCTGTGGTTTTATATTGTATTGTGCTGTAATCCTACTCTCATGACCTCAGCCTCTGCTATCTTTATGGCTTACCAACAGATGTAGAACTTTTATAGCGTACATTGTCTGTGTGTGCATGAACTCATGGTCTGTATTTATGTTTAGAGGGGTCGCACAAAAACTTCCAATATATTTTTCAAAATATCTTCTCCCCAAGGAGCTTTTTAGTGTGAGCAATGAAATACCTCAGCATGTCAAAGCTGCTAAAACTAAGCGTACGTTAGCATTCTCTCAAACTTTACGCTCTGTCCCCAGTGCCCAGCCTGTCTCTCAAAGGGTTATTAATTGCCGACTATTTGATAAGCAGGGTATAATCTGTGGCACAGTTTCATGATGGTCTGATGTTTATATAGAACATCTGCTTCTAGTATTTATAGAATGATATGAAAATTCATTGTTTCTGTTAACCAGCTGGCTGCTGTGAGTTCCACTGGCTCCTGTCCCACCCAGGCTCTGTCTCTTTCTCTCTCTTTCTCTCTCCTCTTTTTCTCTTTACTTATATCTCCCACTGTTTCTCTCTACCTCTTTACTTATGCGTCTCGCTCTTTATCCCTCACTATCTATCATTCTGTTTGTCTCTCAGCCCATTTTTAACCTGAAAAAAGACTTTTTTCAATGAACATGGGAAGGACGTTTTATGACTTGGCTTAACATGAGAAGGTCTGGGAATAATCTGGCCTGAGCTGTTGTTAGTAAAGACTCATATTTTTGTTTTGAAAGTCATTACAGACAGAGTCTATGACTAAATCACAAATAAGTACTGCCAGAAATATATTTAATGATGCTGAAATTCATAAGTAACAAAATAACAAAAATAACAAAAGTTGGTGATTATTGTTATTAAGAGCTGGTCTGCTTCTCATTGTCTGTCTGTTAACATAGAACAATAAACATGAATGTTTGATATTACATTTTCATTACATATCAACATAGCATAACATATAAAGACTTTTTGCTTTTATATGCCTGTTACATATATATGATAATTGTTTTTTGTTCTGAATGCAGTAGATAAGGAAACAATTTCTTTTAACCCATCTGTTATGGATTATTTTAAGGAGACTTGCTGCTACGGGGGAAGACTGTTTAATGTCACAAATTAATCACAATCATTCTGCTCCATGTATGGCGGTTAAATTTGGTCTTTGGTAACACACCACACACACACACACACACACACACACAGAGTATCACACAGACTAGAGATCGTTTGGATGTTAGTCTGTTTCTTTGGGACACATAGCATTAGTAATACACCATTTTAAGCTCATTTGTTTCAGTACAGTAATTCACATGACCTTCAATCTTTGTTGTTTTATTTATTGGATGTTCCTGGATGTGCTGTAAATAGTATACCCATGGTTTAGCAGAAGCAGTGACTCAGCTTTTCACAGATATGATTAATCGTTATGATGAGACAATTTTCAGTAAACTATTCTGATACTGTGCCAATAACAACACTCTCGTGTGTGTGTGTGTGTGTGTGTGTGTGTGTGTGTGTGTGTGTGTGTTTTGGATGCATATCTGTATGTGTGGGTGGCTGTATAGAGCTTGACGTGTGTGTGTGTGTGTGTGTGTGTGTGTGTGTGTGTGTGGCGTCCTTATGTTTTAGAGAGACTTCACTGTAAGTCAAGAGAGATAGCAAACAAAAGTTAGATAAGGATAAAAATGAAAAAAGAGAGAGAGGGAGATTGAAGTGAAGTGTGTTTGGGCAGCACCAGACTGGATGGAGAGCAGCGTGTTTGTATTGGAGCTGTTAGCTGCATATTTGGACCACATGTGCTCTGAGTTTGGGAGTAACAGGCCAAATGAAAGGCACATTGTACCTCAGAATTGCCGCGTCTGCACTTGTGCCTGTGGAAGAGAACCAGCTCGCGCAGAGAGAGAAAAAAACAGCAAAAGTTGGAGTGACAAAACTCCAGATGGAAATCAATGTCATTATTCAGGCAGACACGGCATCTCTGGTGCTGCGGCTTCTTGAGCTGTCATGTACATAACTGTGGTTGTGAACTGATTTTCATCTGTTTTCTGTAAACTGGTGAAAGCAAAGAGACAAGAGTCTTATTTCTCTGCCACTGCCCGTGATGGTGTTTTTGAAAGGTAAAAAGTCTGCGGTTAAAAAGCAACTCTGCATAAATGCTCTGAGAATTTACGACTCGTCTTGAGAAGCTGAATATAGTTTTCAGCGCTTCCCGTTTAGCGCATTTGCGCAGTTTAACAAAAGCACGTACAGCTTGCAGTGATGCGTTTGGTCAGATGGGGGCGATAATAAGCTGTGATCCGACTCACAAACTTTTTCAGCATCAATTCAGTGTCTCGCTTTCTATTTGAGTTTTCCATGTAACCCTCTCAGATTCTGAGAACATGAGAGCACTTCACAACAAAAAAAACCAAACCACCATCTTGCACATTTTTGATCCTTTGCCAGCCACTTTTCAGACGTTTCTCTTCCGCGAGTTAAACTATTTGTCACTATAGAATGGTTAAGCCATAAAACATATAGTTGGAGATGCGCCTGACATCTATGAATGTTCTTTCTCATTGTCAACGTCACTATCTTTCTGAGAGACACATATGTGTTCAAAACAAACTTTGAATTGTTGTTTGTTTTCACATTTATTGATGGCTCAGGGTTTTATAGAGCTCAGTTTTGCATTCTTAACCTCCTATAGGGTTAATAAGCCACATATTGACAAAAACAATTGATCCCTAACTAGACAATCAGTAAACATTAGGTTAGGGCCTATGTGACTCCCTGACTTGCATCTTGTTGCTTTTTAAAGAAAAACGTACCTAAAACATTTGCCCATTTTAGGATTGAAGTGACCACATCTGTGAAACTTTAAAACGATAAACAGAACAAGCAAAATAAAAGTATCACAAAGTTAGTCGGTGTGACACACGCAATTGTATTTCTACCCAGAACTTAAAGTAATAGTCAGGAGTAGGCCTTGTTAAATTAGAACATTTATGAAACATTATATATTTGTCCTGCTTCGAAAAAACAAAACATTACTGGTGTACAAACAAAACATTTATAGTTAACTGATATATTTTAAATGGTCTTCACAAGTACAAGCACTTTAATCTTGTCTGTGAAACCAGGCAATAATGTTCCTGTAACAGCAGAGCACATATATAATTGTGCTCTACTGTTAGAACTGGTAGAACGTTGTGTTAGCAGCCCAAAGTTGTGGGTTCGATCCCAAGTCTGTCTGCCAAATGACTAAATGTAAATGTATATAAAATATAAAATGTATCTATAAGTATATTGTTTATGTATTTGATTTCTATTTGTATGTCTTGAGTACAAGTACAAATTGTAAAATTCAATGTGCATGTATAGAAATAGGTCAAATTGTCAAAGCACTACTTGTAAAGACCCTAACCTTACCCACACCAACACAATCTGCCCCTGAGAAGTTTAACCAAATACTAGAGTTATGGAAAATATTCATGTGACACAGATCTGTGGGTACGTCTACCCTGTACTCCGAAACCCTCAAACCTTCTTTTAAGTCTTTGTTTTACTAAACCCTAGTTTCTCTTTGTATTTCTCACTCTCCTTTCACAACTTCTCTGTCATGCTTTAAAGAAAATTAGAGGAAAACATTTTGAAGAATTAAAGATTTGTCACGCAAAATGTCAGTTTTTGTATTGCGCTTAACATACAAAATCCAAACCCTACAAATCTTTAAAAGCCATATAAATATTTTACTTACTTAGGAAAAATTGCTTAATAAAATGTCTTTGTCATGTATAAAGCATTAAGCGACAACATAATCAACAAAAAACATATTTATAGTTATATATATAATCACATTATTTCCTGTTTCACTCAATTGAGCTAAAAAAGCAAAAAAAAATTGTATAAAATAAATGAGTCCTATAATACATATATATTAAACCACTTATCCCTCACTTTCCACTCTTATATGTTTATAGTATAGCAGAGTTGTAAGTACTTACACAAAAAATACTGATTTGTAGGCAAAGATATAAAATAGTTTAGACAATAATATTTATGTGAAACGAAGAGGGTTGCATACACGGATATAACAGTTTATAAGAACATGCAACATTTTGTTTTATTATTATTCTTTTCTGTTACTATTTCAGCTCAAGCGTTTTTTTCTTCTGTTTCTTTTGTTTGTTACACATTTCCTGCTTCCAAATATTCACACACAATATGCAGAAAGTACATCAAACAAGCAGGATGACTGCATGCTCAGTATTTATGATACAGTATGTCAGCTATACCAAGACTGGTTTCCGTAGTGATTCTGTAGTGTACAGTAGTAGTGTATATCCCATAAGCCCACAGGAGCTGTGAAGTCTTTAGATTTAACTTTTCCCATTTGTAAGTTGTAACTTCTCTTCCTCAATTGGTTGGTGTCTGAATAAAAAGATATAATCTCTTAAGTAAATACAACGATTTTTAATACCGCTACGTTTTTGGCATCTGTGAGTTTATAACCATGGGAAGAAAAGACGACCTACTCAAATGGCTTTTCAATGACCCGGAACAACGTCTGTAATCATTTTGGCTCCACGGCCCTAAAACAACACAGGCCGTCCTGCACAAATATGCTTTGGCCAGACAAAGGCTGATGGAAACAACCGCCCTATTAAACTTCATATATCTCAAATGTGGCCAACAATCTTTGCTTATCATTCAAACAGTGAATCAGCCACACCCTCACAAACACTCCTGCTTCCCATGCAGTCAGACTCCACCAAGCCCATTGTAACATCAGCTCGACTCCACAAATTTGGTGCCATTGCTTGTTTTATTTCTCTATAAAAATGAAAGTGCAAATGACAGCTGCCTTGATGCCTATGATAAACTGTGTTGGGCGAGCGTATAAGAGTGTGATTAAGTAACAGCATGGTGATAAGATAACGGATGATACTAGCATGCTAGCATGTGAACTGATCTATGATTAAGCGGAACTTGCAATTGCAGCATTTTTAAAGTGCATTGCACATTGATTGCATTTCTACTGAAGGATCACGAGGAAATCAAGCCGAGACATAAATTTAATTGTGCATTTGATTTTGGAAAATTTTGTTTGGGTCCAGTACGTTCTTGGACAGACCATTTGAGTAGTTTTTATATAATCGGTACACGAAAACTTCATCTGTGATGCCCAAAAAAGATTGCCCAAAATTTATAGAGATTAAAAAGACAAATACTCTTAGATTTACAGGACAATTTGAAGATTGTCTTCTCTTTTAGGAAACAGGATTTAAAAATTAAAAATATTCTGCAACTCTTATGACAGTGGTAAATATGTACATATTTATACATATATACAAACATGTATGTAATACAAAACCAGCTTTCTCACTCTCATCATCTTAACCCCAGTGACTGACAGCGAATATTATTTTTAACTATTATATCTGTGAAATCCGACTACTGGAAAAAAAACAGGGCAGCGTTGCAGCTTCACTGTGAACCCATCAGCTCCTGTGGTGTATGTCTTTATTTTTGGATGGAGGGATCATGTTTCGGCCATGAGAAGACCCCTCTAACAGGAAGTCACCCAGTAGGACACCCGGCTGTCTCTGGCTAGCTTGGGCCCTGAGCATAGCTCAACCTAAGGGTGAGTTACACACACACTCTGGATACATTGTTTAAACTCTAGCTGAACTTAGCATCAATATCCTCATGGCCTCATCATGCTAACAACAGAATCACATTGCTTGTGGTTAGTTCTCAAGAATAGATTTAGAAAGAACTCTGTGAGTATGTTAAACAACACCACATAAACACAATTATTTTATACATCTGAAAATAATTCTGTAAACGTTGATCATAGTATATAAGCTATGTGTGAAATCATCTGAGTAAGAATCTGTTGCATTTTTTTAACTACTGTTTTGGTTTTATACACATAATTAAAACAGACATGCTTAATCAAAACCAGATTTTAAGTCAAGTAGTTTTTTAATATTTTAAATGAATTGTTTTCCTTGTTTTCATTTTTTAGTGTCCCAAGTAGTTAGACAGACTGTGCAAGGTTTTAAAACAACACCAGAAAAATGTCTGTATAGTTCAAATGCATTTTTTGAGCTCTACAAAAACTGTATGTCCTTCTCTAGACACAAGTGCAGTTCAGATTAGAATATTTCCCCCCTGATCTGTTCTGTCTGTGAAACGACACACATGGAATGCGTTACCCTCTCTCTTCACGGTGTCATGAAACTGTATATTAGTTTGGTTTTGTCAGCCACACACTACGGGTCATTAAAACTGTCACTGGCCCTTAAACGTGTTAGCCACTAAATAGTGCAAGTTAAGTTAAACATCTAAAATGCTGAGGTGTGTTGAGATCAACAATGCCAGGCTGCCCTTCTGTATCCAAACAAACAGATCTTTCTCCATTGCATCTCTGTACAGACATTGGATACAGGTCATCAGTTTTAATAGCTTAAATTGAAGATGTGTCTTTCAGATACAAGCATAGTGAATGAGACCTTTAGCCACAAAAGTTGGTTTAAATGCCATCACTTTAGTTGCATTACACTGATGATTGGATACAGGTGGTGTTGAGGAAGGGGCATTTCTGATCTAGAGAGCATTTGATTGGATAAAACCTTTTGAAGGTGAACCTTTTTTTGGTTAATTTTTCTGAATGATAGACACGTAAATCTGCTAAAATGGTTCATTTAAACAACATTTAAGGGTTACACCAGCATATACTGTATATCTACATTTCATAAAGTCTATAATTCGGTCTTTAGGATGTAACAGTCAGAGACTTTGCTTTCAACTCCTTCAATGACCTGAAGGCCAAAGCAACTTGGAAGAGTTCATTTCCAGCAAACAAGTTATGATATGATATATCAAATGATATGTTCAAATAATTTTAATAGAGGATGCACCTAATTCAAAACTTTTATTTTGTAGACAGTTCTCTCGTTCACTCCTCCATGCCTTCATTAGAATGTGAGCTTTGTGGTTTATGAATGGGTCTGTCTGCTTCCCTCCAGCTGGTCTTCATTACCGACGCATCGTGTGTGTGATACAAGCCAGAGTCCAGCCAAAAGCTAAGCCCTGCCAGGTAGCGTTGATGAGACTCAGGGTTCAGGTGCAGTGCGTAGCGTGTGCTTCCGGACCCAGTGTTGTGCTTCACCCTAAATCCTGTTTCATGTTTCCCCCACCCAGCCTTGCTATTTATATCACTCATGTCTTTTATTGCCCTACCCCCCTTTTTCATTCACTGCCTCTCTCCTGTTGTAATTTATCCTAATAAATAAAAGCCGCTCTCTCTCTTTCTCTGTTCCTAGAGCTCTAACCATTACTTTCCTGGCACTGAGCCAATGATGAAAATAGGAGATTCAAATTCTCCAAACAGTTTGGTTCAGTTGTATTAAACTGTGTAAATCAGCAAGGATTTGGAGGGGGCAAGGGGCTGAGAGGGGGGGTGATAAAGTCACTACCTGTCTGCTTTGCTGTTTTGTGGGTTGGTTCTGCTTGTGTCTCTGAGATGAAGGCAATCAGGTGCTACAAATGAACAACAATCTTGGTTTGAAATGAATGTATTTTAAATAATGTATTTCTTTTAGTTCAGATTTAAATTAGTTAGTGTTCTTGGTCTTTAGTTTTGTCTAGCGATTCTTGTATTTTGTCTTTGACATTTGTGTGCCCATTAGCAAGAGATAACTAATTAAATGATTTACAGCATTTAACAGCAAAAACATGTAGATTATTTATATACAGAGTATCATTTTTATCTCTAACACTATTTATTCAGCTCTTTTAAAAAATAAAGATCAGTCATAAAACACTAAGTTAGTGTAGAAGTAAAGAGGAAGCGTTTATTTAAGAACAATTTATTGATACGATAGTAAAGATAGGACAGAAAGTGATGGACAGAAGTTGGGAGAACCTGATTGGCCATTGATGCTCACATGAGAAACCAACCAATCACGTTTCAGAACACAAGGTCACAACTCTGTGTTGAAGTTGTAGTCTTATAGTTAAATACTGTTTATGTTCTGGACATTAAATAATACATGATGCAACAGGACCTTTTGTTTTCCCCGTTCCTTGGGCTAAAAGCTCAACCTCACTCCCACAATGTCTAACACCCCCACAATGGTTCCCAGCTTCCACAATCTGCCTGCTCATGTGGGGGTTTATGTTCTCATGCCCCAACAGATATTCATGCACACATTGACACACAAACACCCACACAGTACACAAAAATGAAGTTTAAAGCTTTGTTTTTATATATCAGCCATTCTGTAATTCACAAAACTACCTTTTCTCCACCCTCAACATGGCACACACACATATATACAGACGCACATACACATACACACACACACACACACACATGCATCCAATTAGTTTCATTACAGAACAGCAGAGGGTCTCAAAACATTCAAGACATACAGCGCTTGCATCAAAGGGGTGGTGAAACAGACACAAGTGCCTGTTGCTCCCCTTTCTGCTCCTAAATATTATCCTTGAATTACACTTAAATATTAATATTTCCTTACAATGGAGGGAAAATGTAGCTGGAAAAATTAAAAGTTGTTAATGGAATTGATGGAATAATAAACAAGTTTATGGAAGCCTGACTTAGGCTTCATGTCAACAGCAAAAACAGCAACTAATAAAGATGTCTAATATAGATGTCTAAAAATGAAACGTCAGTAACCCCAGGCAGAAAACATACATGGTGTAATTTATTCAACCACCAGTAGGGGAGCTCTTACCACACATGAACTTGTGTGCAGACTAGAGTGCAGGTCAGAGTTTAGGATCTGCGTCCCTGTAAGTTTTTTTCATCATTTATTTAGCCAAATTAGGCAAAGCACAGCGTTCCAAATTTAGCCATTTATATTGCATTTTCAAAACTGTGCTTACTTGTTATATATAAAACTCTAACTGTACTTTGTCAATACAAAACTATTGATCTGTTTCATTATTTATATGCTCACATTAATTGTTTATTCATGCAGGTAAATGTGGTTTCTAGGCCATCCGTGGTGATTCAATCTGCTGTTGTTACCATGGAGATGCTCTAATTTGGCCCTCAGTAAACATTGTGGTTTGCACAACAGGTGCCTTTTTTCTTCCGTGTGTGTTGTTTGCATGACTGTGTGTGTGGTGTGAATATATGCATGTGTGAATGTGCTGTAGGCCACTGTTGTGGTGCCTTTGGGCTTTCAAAGGGTCTATAAATATGCTAACGTGTGGAGGGAGAACATGAGGACTGTGCGGTTCCCCTCACACACACACCCAAGGGATCTGAGGATTTGTTTATCACTTTCTGTATATGTGTGACAATCTTTGTTTGCTGTTCTTCTTATTTTCATTATTTTGTGAGAAGTGACATTTTCTCTCTCTCTTTCTCTCTCTCACTCGCTCGCTCTCTGTCTGTTTCTGTCTGTCTGTCTCCTTTTCTCTCTCTAAAGCAAATGCAAGCTGTTGTTTTAATCTTCCTCATTCACTGTTTATCAAAAACACTGACAATGCTCACTTTTCACACACACTTCAGTGTCTGTTTTCGAACCGTCAGCAGTCAGTAAACTGCCACAGACCTTTAACTTTCCATTGCAGATGACATGTAGAGTGTTGTGCGTTACCCATTTTATTGACCTCAGATTGTTCTCTTACTCAAGCAGGAGGATCAGTGCTACATAACACTGTAAACAACGTTATCTAACAACAACATCAGCACAAGTTTAAACACTCGACTCAGTCTGTGCTTCTCAAGATTATCAAACATTTGAAGTAGGTCTGCAAAGCTGTAACTTATAAAACTTTAATTTTGCTAAAATAAAAGATATGATTCGTGTTATTTTTAGTATGATTTGTGTTATTTTTTATTATTTTTTGCATTTTGGTTAATGCATAATTATTTTTGTTACCATCAAAGTTAATTTTTACTGTCATTCTAAAATGTGTAAACTAGTCCTAATAAATAACACATTTGGTGTGATCCACTTTTCACTGGTAGGATAGTAACAAAAAAAGTTGGCAATAACATTGAGGGTCTTCCAGGGTCTCCTGGAAGCTGCAGGAACTTTCATGTTCTGCTTGTGAAGCCCACACTGCTGGTGTGAACGTTTTGATCAGGGTTATCTTTGCAAGTGTGCAGTGATGCCATTCCAAGTAATTTCTGAGACTCAAGACCAAAGCTACTGCTCTGTATGGCATGACCTCAGATGTCTGTAGAACGGCACATATGGCTTTCACCTTACGGTGGGTGGCAACTCCCTTTCACCCTTGCCACTTGCATGGGGAGTATGAGGTTTAAACTGCAGGCATGAGTTAGAGCCCTGAGTGTCAGATCTGTATATAGATGGTGAGGAGGAGTGGGAAAAGATGAAGTGTAGATATTTACTGCCATGCCTGCTTACATGTTCTCTGCTGTTTTTGCATGGCAGACACTGTGTCCACCTTTAACCGTTGGAGATTCTGTTTAACCTTAACATGGACACTAGTTGTATTTTAAGAAGTTGCCTCCATGTCCCCCTTATTTATGTCTTATTTGCATTCTGAGGTGGTCATTCATTGCTATAAGCTCCTTGCTCGGATGTCTTGCTCTTTGTCTCTTTTTAGGAGGCTTCTTCATTCTACCCTGGCACTAGTTGATGTATGTTACCCAGTGTGGTGACCTCTCATGACCTTTGACCTCTCAGCAGGGACCTCCAGGCAGAGCTCCAAGGAAAGTTCCCCCCTCACGCAGTGCAGCGCTCCACCAGAGCCCAGTAACTGTTATTTTAAATATCCAGTTACAGGCTCAACCCCATGGGGGTCTTTAAGAGGCCTAAGGATCACGACCTTGGCTGTAAAGAGCTACTAGGCACAAACTGTGCAACATTTTCTTGTTACTTTTTCTAAAACCTTGAGCAGTTGAAGGTCTGTTGTCTCCTGTATTGGAATAATGTAATAACTCACATTCAAACTGAATATTTTAAAATTAGGTTTGGAAATAGAGGAGTTTGTGAGTTTCTAAAAAGCGCTTATTGGATGAATGTGTTAAAAACGTTTATTAGTAGTCTTCTATAAGACTTTGTGATGTATTCTTCTAGACTTGTTTTGTCAATGTGAACACATTATTGATCACAAAAAATGGGTTTAAACAACAGTTTATAACATAATCAATGTATTTATTTACATTTAGCAGATGCTTTTATCCAAAGTGACTTACAATGAAATTAAGGTACACATATTTTTATCAGGACTTGCCTTCCCCTGGGATTGAACCCATAACCTTTGTGGTGTTAATGCAATGCTCTACCCGTTAAGCTATATAGTATTTTATTGTATATTGTAACTGCAATCAAGTAGATTTGTGCCATCATAAAAACAGCCATGAAAAGTAATCATAAGTATAGTAAGTCAGTATAGTCATAAAATATCTATAAAATATATCTAAAATATCTTAAACTTGTAATGCAGAAGCAAATAGCAAATACACAGTATGCAAAGTCAAGTTATGAAATATGTATTAGTGAGTGAGATTTGCGTGCTAATGATGGAAAGCAAGATTATTTGTAGCTGATAATGAAATGGGCTTTTTAAGATGAGCCTCTAAACCTCAAACCAAACACCCCACTCAGATGTTTGATTTTATGTGGGGTGGACCTGATATAGTGTTTATTTGTTCACCGAGTCTGTCTGTCTTTCTCAAAGTTACACGTTTAGTTAAGTCTCCACTCTGTTCGATGAACCTGTCATGTGACCTGTTCATTTATCAAAATGACACTCTGAGGACAAAACTCAGACTGTTGCATGCTCATGTCCTCAGTCTCTGCTTGTCACAGACAATAGAGAGGCAATAATTGACGGCTGATTTGAGACAGACATTTGCACCCGGTGAGATTCATACCTGTCCAATTGCATCTGTGAAGCTGCCACTTGATTTAATCGACCGAAATTGCTTGGGGAATGTGGCATGTAGTTTCAGATGTCAGGACAAGAGTTCACAGTCCTTCAAAAATAGACAATTATTAATTTTACCACAAAAGGAAGCGGCTCCTCTTTGGGCTGTTGTGGGTTCAAAAGGTGACCATCAAATTCACTTTAGGGGTTTTGTAAAATGTTGATTGACAACTCAATCTTTTTTACTGTTCTAATTACAAAGGACCCTATTTGAATTTTCTGCAGCCTGTCTTCTTTGCATGACAATTTTGGTTCAATCCCTAGAGAGACGCGCAGCGCAATTAGCACATTTTTGCGTACTGTAGTCAATATAGCAAGATTCACTTCCTTTAGTAAAGAGGATGTAGCTACTGATATGGATCACCTTCAGCTTTGACTTGACCAAATTAGCTCTCGTTTATTCAAATCACACCTGCAGCTTGTTTAGTTTGAGTTTTTAAAGCGCTCACTTTTCAGTCTGAGCCCTGTGTGTGCTCACCTCTCACACGCATGAGGTGATAATAGAATGGCAGGCTGATATATACAGCATTGTTGCTAAAACCTGATTATGATTTTAATGATGGCATTTATATGCTTTTATGTTAAAAGCTTGGTTTTACCATAGTAGCTTTGATATTATGATTTAGCTTTTGCAATTAACTCTTAAAGGCCCAATGGGCTTTTGCTGACAAACAAGAAATATGGGTGGGGCATATAGTATTTAGGCAATTGACCTTTAAATCATCAATTGGTACTTATTGAATACTTGGAAAAATGACACAGTGTCTGAGGAGTGTCACTTACCTGTTAACACAAGAAGTGTTAACAAATCTGTGTTTTTGGCCTATTTGCTAGGCCAATATGTATATTTTCCATAATCACCTAAAATGTGCTAATGGTGAATAGTGTCTTACACGTTTAACCTACATTTTTTTTCTTTTTACATTTATTTCTGCTAACTTAGCATTTTAGTAGGTCATATATCAAGTCAGTGTTGTAGATAATAACACTTGGAGGTAGGAGGAATATAACATTACCAATAAACACAATGACTCATCTAAGTCTGTCTCTTCAACATACTTGCACCACTGCACTGTCACTGCCTAACACAGTCAAGCCTGGCTGTGCTTTTCCCAGCCTCAACACCCGACTGCTCTCAGCCCTGACCTCAGTGATGGAGTTCTCTATTGTCTGAGGTTTCGGCCGTGACCTGGCACTCAGCTTGGGGAAGGCCGTACATCTATTTATAATCCTATGTTTCCTCCGTCAACACTGTGGCTGTACACCTCTCCCTACGTCCTCATTTCCTTTTACATTCACTGCTGTTTCCTCCACTTCCTGTTTGTAAGGCTGCCCATCCCAGTGCAGACCCAGCAGCCCTATGGGGGTCCTGTAGAGTGATGTTTGGCTAATTACCCTACATAGTAATGGGGTGGGTTCAATGTTAATGCTTGTGTGTGTCAGAAACAGTCCAGTCTAAAACTTAAATCAGCTTCTTTAATTAGGACAGTGTTGAAGAGCAACTGCTATAAAGCAATGTTTTCATCTTAATGCATTTTCATAAGTGTGACAGTAGCTTGTTTACTTAAAGTTTTTTTAACCAATAAAAATTAACCAACTACTTTTTCCAACAAATAGCAGTGCAATGCTGACAGTTTCTGTAAATTTTAACATCTTTTGTCTAAAATAAATTCAATGTAGCTACTTCTGCTTGTAGTCTGTAGTTTAGCTAACATTTTATTTTTATTCTTTATATACATTCCCTCAACATTATCAAAATGTTGGCCAATGTTCTCTAATGGTTCTCTCTACATTATTAAAATGTTAAAAGTATTTGCAGTAACATTAGTACAACATTTTTCTATGTAATATGTAATATGTATACTGAAAATAACTTTTCAGTCGCTCAGTTGGAACGTTAAGGAAATCTCTAAAGGTCTAAGAATTTTAGCTGGGTATTAGTTTATAGTTATATAAAGCCGTATATAAATAGCTTGTAGTTTCAAAGTAGCTCTGATTCAGGGGAGCTGATGCAGACACAGTAGATCATGTAGTTTCTGTTTCCTGGAAATGAAAAGAACAAAAATCCTCCCTTTCATAACCATATTTGTCCTCAGATAACCGAAGTCCATATCATTAACTGAAGTTCATCTAAAGTTTTGAGCTTCGCTTCTGTCATTTTTCTAAGTATTCTAAATCTCGATCTATGATGACAATCTATTTGACGCATGTTTGCAATCTTTCAATCTATGACAACAAAATGTTTGTTGCAAGATCTCAAAACTTAAATAGGTTCTGATCAGTGGATAAAGCAATTGCTTATTTATTTTTGTTTACGATAAGATCTAAAGAATGCATTTTTAATTTTTGAAAGTACTATCAGGCTGAAGAGAGACGTGTGCTTGAAGACTGAATCTCATGAGGTTTTTCTTTTAGCAGAGAAGGAACAGATGCAGTTGGTCTCATGAGACCTTCAGTGTCTGAGAGTGTAGCAACATCTAAACTTGATGTGTCTTCAGTATTTTAACATTGGTTACAGCTGACAGGTGTGTTACTTTTGTCCATTTATTCATCAAGAAGAATTTGTAAAACTTTGCATGCATCTGCCATCAAGAAGAAATGTTTAACTGAAAATAACCTATAACAATCTGTGGCTTATAAAATGACTAACAAGATATAAAGAGATAAGAATACATGCAGAATGTTTTATAATCATTTACTCGCTCTCAGTCTGATAGATCTGCATTATTTACAAATTGTGGTTGTTCATAGTACATTTATACTTTAATACTATACTTAAAACCTTTTTATGGTGAATTGTCCTAATATGGACTTAAGTTTCAGTGGGTGTGGCTTTCCCCCAAACCAATAAATGCCACTAAAATTACAAACCAATTAAAGCTGAACTGACATATGATCAAATTCACATCATGCAATATCATTTGGATTAACAATGTTGGCTTAACATGCTAACATAATATGCTACAGGTCCATAATATAAAAAATGTACCACATTAGGGCAATACACCCTATATATTATATTATATTACATTATATATTCTATTTATATATTACACTACATATTATATTAATCCTTAACACTATCATCCAGGCCTTTCAAAGCCATTAAGCATATTTTTACTTGTTGTGAATATAGGTGAACTGTACTTTAAAGTTCACACCATGAACTTATGTGAGTTCAGTCAGTTCAAGTGAACTGATTGTTACTAACTTGAATGAATGACCGACCATTGATTCATAGTTTGGATTAAGCGAAACAGGAAATGACGCAGACAGACGCAGAGCAGCTAAATCATTTTAAGAGGGATTCTCTTGAGACCCCCACCAGACAATAGATCAAACCCACAACCAAACAATAATATCCAAACAATAGCTGCAAGTCATAATCCCTCATTCTGGCCAGGTGTTTGTCTCCGCTGTGGAAAAATAAAGACTCAGTATGATTATTTAAACCTTCAGGGAGTCAGAGCCAAGGTTACGACCCACCTGGAAACGAGAGAGACCCGTTCACTGTGGTGGGGAGTCAAGGGGGGTTAACTTGTTCCCTTATCAGCCTATGACATCTGTTGCTTTCATTGAGCCAGATGTTTCCTGATCTGCCTGTGGTTGTTGAGAGGGCCATAGGCTGTGCTCTCATCAGCCCAGCACAAGTACGCCCCTTTCGGGTCCTGTTCAGTGTGTTTACCCTGCACCTTATCGCAATAGGGTAACCTAGCAACAAAACTAAACAATTCGACTACCGGGAATGCTGAAAATGACATTTATTTAACAACGATTTATATTTAAACAGGCTAAAAAATAAGTGTAAATGCTAACATGACTTTTGGGTCATGAAATTTTGGGTCAGATTAAATATAACTTAATAGGCCAAATATGTAATGTAATGTAAAGAAACTTTATACAGTATATTGGTTGTGCACATGGTCAATGTGTACGTGACTGGCTGCACCTCGCTGTCCAGCCGTTTTGTTTTAAACTTAGTAATAAACACATTCTTGGACGGAGGCCAAATTAACCTTTATATTTCTGCATTGGGAACAGGTGGCTGATAAGAGACCGTGAGGTTAAATGGAAGTTTCCATAGCGACGAATGAAACATTTATGGATTTAAGCCAGGTGATTACACACACAGTCAGTTCAAATGCCAGATGTTCAAGTCAAATGTCCAGTTTGTTTGATTTTCTTGCTTGCTTAGTTCCTTTAAAAATGAAAATTCTGTATCTTTACTTATTTACACGCTTGCCATTCCAATCCCATGTGTTTTCATATTTTACGAAAAATGACAAATTGTATGTGTGTGAAAAACATGCCATTTCTGTTGAATAATTCCTTTACAAATTTCCTCCATCTTGGAAGAAACATGGTATTTATAAGCATGTGATGCACATTGTGGATACATGCTTTCTTTATGACATTGTGGATACATGCTTTCTTCAAATTTGTACCCAAAAGTTAGCAAAACCTGACAATTCTGAAAATGAAAACCCTCTTGTGTGTGTGTGTGTGTGTGTGTGTTTGTGTGTGTGGTTTTGCCTCCCACTACACCTTTCACATCCACACCCACACATATAACATAAGGAACCTGCAAACGTGCACATCTGAAAGCCAGATCCATTTGAAACTGATACTTTTATTTATTTTTAAAAAACTACAGTTATTGTGATGCACATATGGTGTAGGCATGCACATGCTATCACTTCATGCAAACAGATACCTGCTGTGGTTTATAAAGGTGAATGATTGGCTATTGCAGTGTTAGTTGTTTTGCTGCAGTTAGGATCCGTATCAATGCAGAACTTGGCATCACTTTGTCAGAACTGAAAAGATCCGATGTGATTGACTTTACATAGCTGAAAACAAGGGCATACACACAAACACACACACAATTTATTTGCAATGAAACTTAAAATAACACCTACAGTTAAAATATATTTTAGCTTTGGGTATAAAGATTTATATAAAATATAACCTATGCAGAAACCTAAAGACAGATTTATATACTGTACAATAAATTATATACAGCATTATATATTGTGATTTGCTACTGACTATATCCCGAACAGATTCAGGACATGTAAGTCACTGGATTCATTTAATATCCTCTCATTTTTCATAAGAGTTACGTGGATGAAATTATATTTATAGCAATGCCAGGATCAGATTTTCTCCAGACTATTTGGCTCAAGGTTTAGTGAATGCCCAACAGATGCTCCCTTTCAATTCACCTTTCAGTTCTTCTGTGATTTTCCTTTTCTTCATTGTTCCCTCTCTGTTTAAAAGGGGGAGATTCAGCTAAATGTTGAAGGAAAAAGGAAATCCGTCAGATCTGAGCATGGCACCCTGCCCTCCTCGCAGAAGCTGTGGTCTCTTCAAAGCCAGAGGAAACTAAGGCCTTTTAAGGAGCATCCTGCAGACTTCCTGCACCCCCCACCCCCAACTCACAACACCCTGATCTGTGAGAGAAGTGGTACTTTTGACCCCACATGTCTGAACTGTCAACAACTGGAATCAGAGATTGACGCCATATCTCTGCCTGTGGTTGTTTTGGTGTTTTTTTTCCTTTGTTGGCTTGACTGACCAACAAAACTCTCACAGCTCGTGAAATGGAAGGTCAGATGAAACGCAATGCATTGTAGGATACGGTGTTGCAGACAATGCATTTTGCACATTTTGGCAAATGTAATATTTTTGGATGTATACACAAATGTTCTTTCAATGCACAATAAACACTGCATACTAAGAAGCCAAGAATAGCTTTGGTAGTCTGTTTTTCCAAACAATTAATGGGCAATACATAACTGGATGTATACTACTGTACCACTTTACACTGAAAGGGTTAAACCTCCATGCTAGAAGCCACACCCACAGGAGCAAGTGGCCCATCTGGACCCAATTCCAACTATGATAACAATGATTTGGTGACAGAGTGTGCTAAAGATGCCTCAGCTGTACATCAAAGCTACAGAGACAGACAATAGGAGGTACTGAGATCAGGCATGGGCCAGAAACTTCACTCACATAAGGCCAAGTCTTCTGTTCTTATGCCTGATCCAGCCTTCCACTGTGGGGGTCATCCTACGCTCAGATAAGATACGCTCATCCAGATTGGACATGTTGGGAGAACATGTTTCCAATTTAACTCATGCTGCCGCTCCTGTCTCTTATCTGCTCCCTTTTTTGTCTGTCTGATGCCTTCATATGTTTCGCACCTGATTAATTCAGCTTTGAAGCAGCTGGACAAATGGTGAGATCAATAAATCATTGCTTTGTGAGTCCACAGGTAAATGAGAGGCACATCACAGAAAAAATTCAAGGATGGTCTTCAGGCCTCCTGCTCACAGGTGCTTTACATTAGTGTCTTTCTAAACAGAAAACTTTGATTTAGAAAACCGCCTACAACTGCCTACACCAGATATTATATCCAAATATATATTTCTTATATAATAATAATATGGCATAAATGTGCCAATATCTGCTATATTAACATGTGAATCATTTTTATATATATATATATATATATATATATATATATGTGATAAATCAGATCTTTGGTTGCTCTGCTATGGCATCTCCTTGGGATGAGTTTGTAGTTTAATAATTAAAGTTTAGTAATTGCAAATAAATAGTAAAATTAATGAAATATAAAATGGCAAAGGAAAAAATAATTGTCAAATTATTGTTTAGTTGTTTTTATTGTCAAATGCTGTTATTTTTTAATCTATGCAATGAAATTCATACATTTAAAGTATGGTCTAGGAATATAATCAAATACAAATTTGGGCACTTTCTTGTAATGATATTTTTAATTGTTATGAAACTTGCTATATGTGCATATATTACTTGTGAATTTCATGAGCTTTGATATCAAACCTGACATTTCCAGTTGCTTTGAAGTTTGAGGTATGTTTTATGTTTTAGCTGCTCATAACTACAAATGCATATTATGCAGAGTTATTAGATCTATGAGACCTCTGCCCCAAATACATCATAATTTATTTTGTTCACAGTTTTACTTCGGTGTTTGTCTGTTTTGTTAAATAGGACACCAGTCAAGAAACCACAAAACTGGCCCTGGCCTACATTTCTTATTTATCATAAGTTTTCTTTAATTCCCCTTAGTGTCACAAGTCAAAGAGGTTTGTGGGTGTTTATTGGCATCAGTAATTGGTTTCTACAACATGCTGATATCAGCGTTTCATTCCAGGATATCAACAAAAACATCAAAACAACCATTTGAAAGGAACCACACCTCTTGTCGTTGCAGTTTGAGGCTACAACCAATCTGTATCTTTTTATATTTACATTTGTTTTTATGCATTTTTACATTTATTTAATCCAAAGAAACTTCCAGAGCAGTGAAAGTAAATACTTTTAAATACTTAAAAAAGTAAAAGCTTTTTTTTTTTACTTTTCTGAAAGAAAGTAAAAACTTTATCAGCATGTGTGTTCCCTGGACTCAAACCCTTGACCGTGACTTTTTAATCCGAGTCCAATGTCATTGTGTCTACCGTGAGAGATGACTTTCTGAGAACGTCTGCACTCCTGATAAAGTGGTTTCCTGTCAATGCTCCACTTTGCTTGTGGAGATCGTGACGTGCAATGATAGCTGAGGGGAAGGTGTCAACAAAGCTAGTTGGGGGTCAGCTTCCTTCGGTCAGCCTATATAGAAGTTCTGAACAGGCCTCTGGTTGCAGCCTTTGTATAAGCTGCAGATATAGTGTCAGCGACCTGAAACACTGTGTCTCTCTGTCCCTTGTTCTTATCTGGCATGTTGCCTCCCACTCATCTTGCACTCGTTCACAGCGCGGGGGAAGAAAAGGTGTTCTGTCGCAGCACAAGTTGCGGTTTGCAGTTTTGCAGTTTGTTGAGCTACACCACATCATATTTTTCTCTCAGCCTCTCTCTCCCTTTTATTCCCTGCTTGTCCTTTTTATGAGGACATACAATGCGTGACTTCAGTATTTGCAATGATAAATGTTGCAGTTTTTTTGCATGCTTCACTCTTCACTAAGCACTTAGAATTCAGTTACAAAACAGACGCTAATTGTCTGCTAAATGTAAATTAACTCTTTCTCATTACCGCTAGGACTAATGCACCTCTTTCAGAGGTCTTTTATGTGATATAGATTATGTCTTTTAAACAACTCTCAGCACTATTTTTATTGGCAAAATTGATTGCACTAATACCAAGTCGAATTAGTGCTTTGTCCTGCACCTGATGTGTGAGCTGTGCAGCTTAATGGCAATGCTAAATGTAATTGAATAACAAATGATTGAAACACGGCCTTTGAGATCATCACTTGCACATTCATGTTTTCATCTATGGCTAATTCACTGCTGCTTAACATTACCCATGGCTTTTTAGTTTATTTGGCAATGTATGTAATTTGATAAACAGCTTTGCATACATTTTGAAGTGCAACAAACTGATCAGAACTTACATTTACATTTATTCATTTGGCAGACGCTTTTATCCAAAGTGACTTACAGTGAATTCAAGGTACACATATTTTTTTATCAGGACTTGCCATCCCCTGGGACCGAACCCACAACCTTTGCGGTGTTAACGCAATGCTCTACAAGTTGAGGTGACAACTTGCTGGAACTTACATATAATTTTGATTCCTAACAGGATCTTACATATAATTTTGATCATAGACCTGTTTTATTCAACTCAGCTAGAAAATCAATGTGTGCCTCCCTGCAGGTTTGTGCAGTGATCTCCATTGATTGGCTGGGCTGCTGTGACTCATCTAAACTGGTGTAGTGGTCTATTCTTCATGCACACATCTGGCCAGCGTACAATACTGAATGGCCTATACTGAATGTGAGAACACTAGGCTGTTGCCGTTCCCAGCATCCTGGCCCTGGAGAGCAGTGCGGACACTCTTATGTGGGAATAAGTGGGGGTTATGTGCCAGGAGGGGGTCAGCCCTACACCCACATAACCCAACTGGGTAAAACAATAACATAAACCCCTTCAAAGCTATGCCTGTGTAAAAAAACCCAAAAAACTTTAAAAAGGAGTCATATAGGAATACAATCTTAATTTAAGGACCTTTTGTGTTGTTTTTGACTTTTATGTTTGTTTGTTAAAGTCACACAATGTTGCTTACATCAAGGAATAATCTTTGTTAGTAATTGTAATTAAATAAAATAATGCACACAAAACACAAAATATAAAGAGATAACTAAAAGTCATTTGTATTTTAAACTCCTGTTTTGCTGTTTGTTTGAGTATCCTGACACTGCAATGTTGCTTAACCAATGGTGTGAGTTTGGGGCGGGGCTATCTCTATCAGAAGCCAACAGGTATACCGTTTCAGAAACGTCATTATTTCTGCCATTCCATTAGATGACACATAAATGATACACTTGAACTTTAAAAGGCTAGGGTGGGGTCTGGTTGGCATGGCACCCAAACTGTCTGATTCATATCACTCTTAAGCAGCTGATTACACTAAATGTTTGCGCATCATTCCCGTATCTTTCCATTCATCTGTGGTTTATTCATATCCTTTTATGAGGACCAATAGGACGTTCGCAAATGTGTAAACCTCAGTGTGTATGTGTTTGTTTATGGACATGACGCATTATCTTGTGATCTCACCCTTTCTCACGCTTAAACTGCTTGTTCACGTCACTGAAATGGAATGAGTTTATGGAGGTCTCGAGTGACTCCTTTAAAGTTGTTATCTGGTGTGCCAAAGACTAATTCTGCTCTGTTTGTTTGTAATGCGATCATTCCATGTAGCACAGCGTTGCATAGTATCGCTGTTAAAATTTAACTTTGTTTTTCAACTGTTTGGTTAGCACTAACATCACCAGGTAGACAAAATACTAAGATCTTCACCATTTCAGTCATTATCTGATCTCACAGACCACAAATTATCACCCCTTTTGGCAGTTCATAACTTCTTGAATGTTCTTTAAAGATCTTTGTCTTCTTATTATAATAAGTATTTAGCAAAATAAAAGTGCCTCAGGATTTTGAAAGAAAATGTTATTATCACACTTTTTAAAACGACAGCGCTGCCTAGTAAGATGGCGTGTGGCAATTTTGACATCTGATTCGTGAAGTTCTTTTATGTAAGACATGGTGGTTTTGTCTGACAAAGAATCTGATGAGTAGCAAACCAAGCTAAGATGATTCATGATGGAAAATGTCAAAATGGCTAGAGCTGTTTTTCCTCCCGCATGTCTTTATCTTGCTTTGCTCATGTTGTACTAACTCAAGACTTTGATGGGGCTGATTATTTGGTTTATTTGGCAAACTTAAGTTGCTTTTAATTCCTATTAATACTGAAAAGTGGGCAGCTGGGGTAGAAGCTAAAATTTGAGCCTCTAATTTGAGATTAAACTACATGTTAAGTCCCGCTGTGGTCTTAGTGGTCTCCATGATCAGACCGCTGACATTAACACTGAGTATTAATTACTAAAAAGTGTCAAAAGTACATTCATTTAGTAAAAGTATTTAAATAGTGAAAGCATTTTAATGAGATAAAGATCAAAATGACGTGTGTGGGCATGTTATAAAAATGTTGAAAACGCACACTACTAGATACTGTTGAGTTAAGATGTGTATTTTTCACTCATATCAAGTTATTATACAAAGGAAGTGACATCAGTAGATGATAATACATCAGACCAATTGTGCGGTGTGGCATATGTGTGCGGGGTTCAACAGGAAGCTAAAACATGCTGTCGTAGTATAAAACAGGACCATTTTTTCATACTTTTTTTTACTATGACATTTAGCACAGCAGCATTGTTCCATTTATTATGTCCATAAAGAAAATACTTAAGGTGAAAAGTCAAGGTTGCTTAAAAGGTTGGTGGCCAGTCACTCCTCTTTTTAAAAAACCTTCTTTAGATATGATTCATTTCAGAAAAACATTAGAAAATATATGCATTGTAGCATATAATTCACCTGTGTCAATTAATCCTTATAGCATCTTATACATCATGTTAATCTTTTTAAAGGGCTTATATCCTCCTTTATCCATCAAAACACTGTTTCTTCTCCAGACGCCAACATCTAATTCTGTCAGAAGCTCCTCAACACAGGTGAGATCAGTTATGAAAATTCATGCTGTCTCCTTCTGTGTGTTTGTTTTAGCTGGCAGTGATTAAAAAATCTTACCTGTGAATATCTGCGGTATGTGTTTGGTATTATAAACCTATGCTGCTGTTTTTTTTTAACTAGTATGGTTAAAAGTCATGCAAAGAATAACTGCACGAGTGACTATGTGTGAAAATGGTGTGTGATGGGTATCAAAAGAATGGTCAGATAGCCGAGAGCAGGGAAGAGTCAGAAAAAAAGAGGCGGAGTTGGAAATAGACACAAAGTGCTGACCCTGGTCTGAAATGTCGTGGGAGAACGCTCTCACTGCAGCAGTTTGGTGGTCTAGCTGTGAGAGCGTATACACTGACCCTGTTTAAATCAGACTGATGCAGCTCCTCTGAACCCCTTTGAAACCATTACAAACATTTACATATGAGGCAGTGAGGCCCTCAGTGTAACTTATGTAGGCCCATCTTCTGTGGCTTGGCATTTTTCTTGTGCTTTCACTGCACACAGGTCAATGGCATAATACAAAGAAGCCTCATTTTTTGGCTGGATGTAAAGTGCAGTTCTTTGACTTATGTCTGGCTGTCATGCACCTGTTTTATTGTTGAGTTCTGGTTCACTTGGTGCCCCAGTTAATACATGACCATAGAAACCATTGACTTTTACCTTTGTAGTACATTAAGTACATTAGAGATTAGTTTATAGGTTAGTCTAGTGGTACAGTTTTTGATTTTGGTTTTCAGTTTGTACCAAGGCAAAGGTTTTGAGTTCAAGTCCCATGGGACAAATCTACTGATAAAATGTTCAGCTGGATGCGCTGGGAGTCATTTTAAAATTAAATTAAAGAAAATAATATTTATAATAAATATATTTAATATTAAATATCAAAAATTTAAATCAACACCCAAACAAACTATTTTGTGAATTTTGCTAATGTTCTGTTCTGTTCTGTGTGTGTATGTTGAAAAATATATATTTGCACATAATGGCACATATTGCCTACTTCTACTTTCTATGTAAATTATATATGAAGAAAATCTGACAATCATATTTTTCTTTATGTTGAATGGGATGGTGTTTTTGATGGTACTGTATGTTAATGTGCTTTATTATCCTGCGTGTTTGAATTTCTTTATTAAAACTTTAACTTGTTTAACTTGTGTTATTTTACCATTTATGTCATGCATACCAGTTATGCATACCAATATGCATCCATTTATGCTGAAGAGTTTCCCATCCAAAGCTTTTTCCCACAGTGTTTAGCATTTTCCTGATGACGAGATTCTGTATTTGAATTGTTTTAGGCCAAGTGTTACATTTATCCAGATGCGTTTTCTATAAAACCTCCTTAACTCATATAGGAGTTGAGAATTGCTGTTAAAATCAGTCCATTAGGAGAATCCCAGGAAAGGGTTCTCTGGTGGAGACCCTTGAGAAGTGGGCTGTGCAGAGGGGAGGGGGTCCTCTCAGGAGAAACTGTGATTGGAAGCAGATGTTGGCCCAAGAAAGTGATAGAGGAGGTGGGGGGTCTGGAAAATTCTCAGGCTCAAATCTATGTTTTCTGGGCCCTGCCTCTGTTAACCAATCAGAGAGCAGAGCCGGCTCATTTGAAGGGTGTTAAGAGTGTTCTGATTGGAGGAGAGGCCAACCGTGGGTGCAGGGACCAGATGTCCTGGGAAAGGCGTGCTAACTCCCAGCCGAAGTGCAGTAAAAGTGAAGTAAAAACAGTCAAACCAGTAACTGGACATGGAACAGATTGTGAACACAACCAGCTGCACATAAACTCTCGGTTTCACACACGCATGTAGCTTACTTGTGCAAAAAAAGCAGACATGTACCTGGTATCACATACTGTGGCCAGCAGAAATAGATTTATATAAATCTAGCATTGAAGGAACGGATGTTTAGAAGATGTTGAACTCCTCATAAGCACATTTTCACACAAATGTTGCAGGTGCAGAATGAAACCAGCACTTGGCTTTTTATAACAATAAAAGCATAATAAATGCATTCAGTGCACTTTGTCTGCTATGCTGACATTGGCCAAAGTTTGTAGGATCGGTGTGAGATTGTGTCCCTGCCACCACAGACACTAATTTTGCATTGTGTCCATCCACTAACTTATGAACAGTCATGCCTTTCAAAACAAAAATCAATCAGCATTCCTGATGGAAAGTCCACATTACCATCTGAAGACATTTCCATTTCCCGTCTCGAATGCCAGGTCTTCGGTTCCTGGCCCCTCATGAATAAAGCACGGCCCCCTCATCTGGGCAGAAACACAGTGGGTTTCTCGAGGTGGCTGTGTCTGAATCAGAAGCACATTACTTCAGATCTGTACAAGAACAAGTGTAATAAAAATGCAAATTGCAAGCAAAGCTTGGATGCCCCCAAACCCCGACCTCTGTACACCCACATAATACACTTCCTATCTGGGTCAAGGTGGCTTCACTCATCCATAGAAGCTGAAAAACGTGAGAGAAAAAATCAAAGAGGCTAGGGCAAGTTTTGCTCTGCACATAGAATGAATGAAATGACATTTAAGGGCCTAAAATGTTGTTTCTTATTTAAACATATTTATATGTAAATACAAATTGCACTCACAATAGTAAGATGACATTTTCAACAAGATTTGAATACATTTCTCCACAAGTAAACTTATTGTGAAAATAAATTTGCAGATTAACCTAAGAATGGTCAGATTTAGTCTGTAAAAGGTCTTTTATACAGCTATACTGCCATTCTTTAGCAATTTTGTGATACATTTTTGTGCATTTTACATGAAAACATGGTGTAGATTTGGCAACATTATGCTTCATATAAGAACTTATGTTCCAAAATGTATTTTGTGTTTTTCAAAAGTAAAAAGATACACAGGTTTGGAATGATGGAAAAACTTTCATTTTTGGTGAACATTCACCAACTCCTTTCATACATCAAAATCCAAAGCTCTTTCTGAACTGCCAGTTGTTTCAAAAACATATACGTACACTGTGTTCGTGTAGCTTAACTGGTAGAGCATTGTGCTAGCAGCGCAAAGGTTGTGGGTTCAATCCCAGGGAACACAAGTACAGATAAAAACTGATAACTTCAATTCACTGTAAGTTGCTGTGGATAAAAGCGTCTGCCAAAATGAATAAATGTAAAATGTATATATGAATGGGAAAGAGCGGAAGAGCCTTCAGCTACGACAGCTGGTTCAGTGCTTAAATAGACTAAAATAAAGATGATAGGGAGGCAAATCATGAGTCATATCTGAGCCCATGAGGATATGAAGATAGATTAGACATTGATAGCCCAATAGGATCAGTTATGGGAATGCAATATAGTCCCAAGACTGTGTTACTGATCCTTGGTATTATTGACCCAAACCATATCCAACCGTTTAGGACAATGGGACCAGAATAGAATTTGCTGTTATAAAGAGGACTTTAGGGAACCAGGAATGGGCTCATATTTCACAAGCTCTGGCGTAATGGAACCAGTGAGAAGAGCTGTACATGCGTCATGGGGGCAATCTTTCTCACAATCTCACAGGGACGCATGGCCAGCTTTGAGATATTTTATCACACTGAGATCACCTAAAGGACACAGATAATGTCGCCTCACACCGCTGACACAACCAGGCAGTAGTGACATAACTGTAACTGTACTGTGAGTTGCATTGGAAAAAATGTGTGTGACATATGCTTAAAAGAAACTGTGTACTCCAAAGAAATAGGATTCTTTGGGAAAGTTTAATTGCTAAATTACATTTTCCTTCCTGTTTATTTTAACGTAACCCACCCACTCATATGCTGATTTTTATAAAGAGTGTAAACACTGCAGCTTTGTTTATTAACATGATTCTTTCAACCAATGGTATGAGTTTGGGGCGGGACTATCAGGACAGAGGGGATGATGGAAGTGTTTGGTCTAGAAATGACTAATCTTTTTTAAATATTAAATCACATACAGTTTTTTCTTCTCTTATTAAATTGTGTTAAAATTTAAGGCTTTATGGGTGAACTTTTTCATTTTTGTTTCTCTGTATCTCCTCAGACTGAAAAGGTACAGGAGACAGCTGGGAGACCCATGGACTTTAGCATAAATATTTGTGCTAAAACTGCACACACTAGTCCATCTCTTGTACAGAATGTTTTATACTGTGTGTGTGTGTGTGTGTGCAACAGTTGGCTATACTTATGAGGGCCAAAATTTGGAAAATGTCTTTACAAATATAGGTAAACAAAATAAAAATAAAAAATAATGATGCCAATAAATGTTCTCCAATTAATCTTAATATGAAAACTACTACCCAATATAATTTGTCTAAAAAACAAGGTCTGTGTGTGTGTTTGTGTGTGTTTGTGTTTTGTGCACTGGAAAGAAGCAGATAGAATTCTTCAACAGCATGCGTGTATCACCTGACTTCACCACTTATGACATTTTTGCACTTGCAAACATTTTTTCTTGGTCTTTCTCTGCATTTCTTTCATTTTTAACTGAAACGTAATGGAAAGTTACCTCAGTCAGATATGAAAATTACCCTTTGAAATCCCCAACTGTTGGTGCCTTCAAAGCCCAAAGCCACAGTTACACTGTGTTTTTGTAACCTGACAACCATTTCTTAACTGCTAAGTGCAAAAAAGACTCTACGCTCCAATAATGAATGTCACTTAAAAGAACGTTGAAGGCCTAAATGTCGAGCGGCGGCAGTTTAATTATGAAGAAGAGTCAAATGGCTGAATGGGCCGGTGTGTGTTAGCGTGAAGTGTGTGTGATGAAACCTTTGTGGATCTGAAGTTGACAAGGTGAAGGCATGAGAGGAACCACCTGCAAACCCAGAACCTACAACTGCTGAATGATGTCTACAGAACACAGACCTTGAACATTTTAAGTGTGTGTGTGTGTGTGTATGTGCCTACATACTGTATCATATTGTTGGGGCAAATTTGTACCCAAAAGTGAGCAAAAACTGACAAACATCCTACTGAGGAAGTCCTCGTTTTTACAAATACTACTATAAAGTAGGTTGTGGATTATAGGGTGTGGATTAGGGATAGGTTATGGTATTTTTAACTGTGTGTGATCCATTATGAAGATATTGTGTAAAAAAGAAAGGATGAAAAATGTTTATATCTAAGCATTCAAATTTGGCCTCTTTTTTAAAATATATATCATTTACATATAAAACTCTAGAAATTGAATCTGGTCCATAAGTGATTCTGCACACAATGCCTTGGCCTTGCAAAATATACACCTCAATCTACATAGAAACTTCTAAACAGGACAAACTGGAACACTGTATCTCTCTAAACAGTAATGCACATTGGCAGATTACCTGACCACACTACAGTAAAAATCCTGACTGCCTACACACTCAGTACACAGACGACCAAAAGACTCATTCTCTGCTCCAGCTGCACACAAAATGAGGTGGAAAATCACTTCTTGACCTAAGCACTAATTATGCACAAGTTACTTTCTACATTCTGCAAACTACTTTACAAACTAACTTAATTTGGAAATCTACTTTCCAAAACCTGTGAGGTGAAACACCCTGAAGTTCAGACTGAGCTGCTGGGTCGTAGGAACGGTTAAGAGCAGAGAGGGGGGTGAGCATTGAGGCTTGGGTCCTTGAAAATGAATGCTTATCTTGAAGAAAGTGGGTGGCCGAAAGCAGAACCTTCAATGGGAGTGAAATACATTCTTTGAATATGTTCTTTACCAAGGCAAGTGTCACAAATATCTATTTGATTAGTGGCCCTAAAAATCTTTATTTTTTTCTGTCATAACACTGTTTTTTGTAAATCACTTTCTGTTTTTGCGTTTTAAATTATACTCTCACGGTTTCATTTTGTTACATCACAGGGAACATAGCCGCCAAAAAACAAAATCTGTCCCCTTCTTTATCATACGCCAGTAACGCTACATAACAGGTCAAAGGTGATGCGCACCCTAAATACGTGTGAGAGTCAAAGGTAACAGACTATGAGCGGTTTCCGCACTGAAACCGCTCAGAACTAGCTTATTCAAAAGATGAGCTACGTGATATGTGCAGATGTGGCATGTGCGATGATTAGCAGCGTAAGAAAGAAGTTGCTCATTTAACCAGGAATCATAATAAACGCAACCACAAGGGCTGCACAGAGACTGCAGAATGCTGCACAGAATAAACAAGGTGAGAACTGCATGTGTAGCAACTTCATACCTGTGTTTGTGTGTGCACAGAAGTGGTGCATCTGTGTGTTTGTGGGGATTGTGTAAGTGGAAGTTGCTATGGGTGTGTTTTTCGTTTCTGCTATGTTTGATTCAGCATTATTGCATTATAAAAGATTGCGAGTGAAAAAAACACACAAGTCATTTTCTCCACATATATTTTATAACATAACAAATTAAAGCACAATAAGAAATAGAAGCTACTGTTTATAAAACTCTCCAGCAGAACATATTGATGGGCCAGCATCAGCCATATATATATATACACACACACAACTGTAGAAGCAGACAGGTCTTTAAATTCCTCATATTCAACTTTTTTCTTTTTTTGTTTTCGTATAAAAGAAATCGCTACATTTTGTCCTGCGCTACCTTTATTTTTCCATGAAAGCACCAGCTGTCTGCGTCTCATATTCAAAGTTTATAAAATATAAATTACTGAAAAATATCAAATGTCTGTGAACTAAATACATTAAAATTTCTCATGTAACAAAAATACAGAAATATAAAATATACAAAATAAGGCAAAACTGTGGGGAAATAAAAAGAACACTTATCAATATGTAAATGCATGGAGGCATCTGTCAAAGGTATTCATTATCACACAAATGCATCGCTTCAGGATTATTACAATCAGATATTAGGATAGTAACTGCATTATGGTTTTGTGACAAAAATTCATTGTCATTCTGATGAGTAATTTAAGAACAGGTAACATCACTGTGGGGGGTCGCCAACTTTGTGCTGTCTGGTATGCTGTATTTATTCATTTTTATTTTTAAATTTGTTTATTAATGTCTGAATTTATTCTGGTTTTTTGTGTAAAGCAATGTAACATTGTAAAAAGCGCTATATAAATAAAACTGAACAGAATTGATCATCCCGTTTTTTAAGAAAATCTCTTAATATAAACTGCTTGTCCTTGTGTTGATGAAAAGAGTGATGCAACAAATCTTATTTAAAATGAGCACAAATCCTTAAATCATTTCTGTTCATCTGCAACTAAACTAATTTTTGATATGACTATACTGTAACTCTGTTTCTGGCTTATTTTTAATATAGTGATTATATGAAATGTTTTCTGTAAAAATAGACAAATCCAAAGCCACACCGATCAGGATGGGTAGAATTATTCCACTGTAAACAATAATATTTGTTTTCTTAATACGTTCATTACTTTGGCTTTTCTCATAAAATCTTGTGTGCAAGATCCTTCCCACACAGTGAGTCCAAATAAAAGCCTGAACATAATACATTTTACTGCCAACACTTTGTTTACAAAGACTGTAAATATCGGTAAAACATTATAGTTTCCATGTTGCGTATTGTGCACAATAACGTAATTAACCTCAACAGCAATGACAATTACCAAATGTGCCATTTTTCTAAATCATTTTATTTAAAGCATGTTGTTCATTACTATAATTCAGTATTTACATAGCTGCATGGCAACATGGAAACTGTAACGTAAACACTGACCTAAGAAGTACACCCAGTGATGACTAAAACAGTTTAATGTCTATAATACTGCATCGAACTGAACCAATAAACAACCACAAACTTCTATTTTCCATTGTGCATTACAATCTTGTTTGTGATAGCTAACCATACCAGCAGAACATCATCAACTCCAACATGACCTAAAGCTGGTGAGTAATCTCACCCAATCAACTGCCACTTTCTTATTAAACCATCTTGAAAATGATCGAATCGCTGCCCAGCTGATCTTTCCTTATTTTCACTGTAAAACTCCTCCGACTTTCTCTGACTCACCATCGAACACAAACACAAACTTCATAGAACCTTCACTTTTAAACATGGCTAAAGCGAAGGGTTAATTACTCGTCTTCGTCAAGGTCAAATAACCCAACATCGCGCTTTCTGTGCGCGAGTACTCAAACAAATTTATGGCTTTTGGTTTAGTAAACATGAACAAAGCACAGTCTAACATCGCCAGCAATTATTTGATTGATAAAGGGAATCGGCTAAATGTTTCATTTGAATCCTACCCAATTCTTTTCAACCTACCTCATGATAACGCAATAAATTCATATACATGCTAACACCCCATGTACTATTTAAGGCAACACTTTTAAACTACAGAAGAAAATAAAAAAACAAGACAAGAAACGTTGATTTCTTTTGTCGTAATGTAACTGTTAAAATGACACTGCCCGTCTTGAACGCACAGACGCCGCCTTTTCATACCACATTTGTGGTGGAGCGTGTGCTCTGACTGTCACTGCTGAGCTGTCAACAGCCGTTTTTCAGTCGTGCCTCTCACTAACTCTCAGTTTGACTGAGACACGTCTCGTTTAACTGAAAAAGGGCGAGACTTTTGTATCCGTTATGATCGGTTGATCAAAAACAGCCTTTTCAGCCACTGACACTGTGGTGAGAGCAGAACATAACAGACTATGACCTTTAAAAAAAGTGGAGGGAATGTCTGAGCACAGTTCGACTTC